>PISX010001051.1:0-217898 GCA_004024625.1 Mellivora capensis
GTCTATCCCTTGTGTCACATAATTCACTATCATGAGTAAGAAATTGACATTGGTACAATCCACAGAACATGTTTTAGACTTACCCACTCATGTGTCTGTGTGTGTAGCTCTGTGTGATTTTATCACATGTCATTTCTCTAACTACCACCGCAATGGAGGTACTCAATTAGAGCATCACCGCAAAGCTCTGTGCATGACCCATTTATAGCCACACCTACCCTCCCCATCCCTAACCCCAGCCAACAACTTATCTGTTCTTCATCTCTATAACATGTCATTTCATAAACGTTGTGTACATGGAATCATGTGGCATGTATCCTAAGATCAGCATTTGTTTTTGTTTTTGTTTGCTCAGAATTATTTCCTTAAGGTTAATACAAGTTCTTACACTTACTCTTTTTTATTGCTCAGTAGGATTCAATAGGAGGGGTTGACCGCAATTTGTGTAGCTACTCAGCCACACTGAAGGGCATCTGGGGAGTTTCCAGAGTAAGGCTGCTATGAATGAAGCTATGATCATCTCTGTACAAATTTCTGTATGATACATCAACGGCTTCCAGGGAAACACACTTCCTGACATGCTCATCCTTGTGCTGTCCTCTCCCCTTGAATATGGGCTGGCCTAGTGAATCCTAGGAACCAGTAGAAGGTGGCAGAAGTGACACTGTGTCAGTTCTGAGCCTAAACCTTAGGAAGCTGTTGCACTGGCCCTTTGGAAGTTACCTAGCCTGAGAACCCAGTCTTCTAAGGAAACCCAAGCTAACCACACAGAGAGGCTTGGGAGAGGGGGTAGGACTCATGAAATCCAGGCAGAAGTGTGAACCAAGGCTAGTGGCCAACCCATACATCTGTGTTCCAGCAAACAATCATCATCAACCTTTCAGCCATGGGAGTTAGCCTGTTTGGGAGCGTAGCCTTAAACCACCCTTCCCAAAGACCCACCCCCGCCTATGCCATTGGAGCACGGGAGCTCTGCTTTCAAAGCACTGACCAAATGGCAGACTCACCACAGATAAATAAAATGGGTATTCTTTGAAGCCACTGAGTTTTTAGGAAATCTGTATTACCAAAACCTATGCGTAACAATACACTATAAGAGCAGAAATGCACATCTTAGTATAACTAGGTCCTGGCTGGGTCTTAGTTCTTCATTAATTTGCTGAAATTCCAGGATGTTATTTTAAGTAAATATAGTTATCAACTAGACACATTTAAATAGGTAATAGACAACAATGCATATTTTACAGAGCATAAACATCTACTGTATTTGGATATGCTAGGATCTGGAGTCACTGATCTCCAATAAAATAAACCACAGCTCTATCGCCAATAGGCTTTGAAACATCACATGCCATGGGCAACTGTTAGGATCAGATAAAACAACTGATATGAAGTTATTTTTGTATGCTGTCAAACATTAAACCACATATAAGGTATTTTGTAGTGGCTTACAATCCATTCAGTCATTAGTTGATAATTGGGTACAAAGAAAACACAGGTGTTGATTATAGTTTAAAGAACACTGAATTTAACCCACCATCACCTTTATTATCAAGCTTTCATAGTATGTTCAGACATTAAAACATAATGTCTAACATTATACTCTCTTAGAGTATACTTTTATAATTTCCTTAATTTATGTAGAAACAGATGACTTTTAATATACTGAACATACAATTAACTTCACATGAAAACAGAAGTGACTGGTAATGATGCAGCTAATTGGAATTAGACAAAGAATCACATTTCATGTTATTTCATAATTTTACATTATGGCAGAGAAGAGAAAAGAATAATCAAGCTCGTTTGCCCAAATACTTCTATTGATAAGTTTCTGTCATCTTCTCTTTGCTCTTTTTCCTGCCCAAAAAAATTGTGACTTGATAGCATCTGATGTAGGGGCAGACATACACTTTCCAAATTTGTTTGTTTCTGAGCTATTTTTGGCTTTCTTTCGTCATTGAGTCCAAATTAAGTGTTGGTTAATGTGGTTACATTTTACTGGAGCTACTAAAATAAGGTTACATAAAGCAGAAAATGGAAATAAAAGTTTACAACAAGCTTCATTCTGCTTTCTTTCTTTGAAGCTCAGTGGAAAGTATGACAGCATTGCATATTCAAGGCTTTGCATATTATTAAACTAAAAAAAAATTATAAAGAACATGACAAGCTGAAAGGAAAAAGCAGCACAAGCCAGTACAAATTCTAGCTGTTGATCATTTCCCAAAGATATTCCCCTTCATGCTCCATGGAGAAAAGCATCACAGATTCTGTCCAATAACATGTTTCCCTAATGTCCAAAACCTAGAAAATGCAAAAAGTGAGTTTCTTTGGGTTTATGCTACACTAGATAATCAATCTGTGGCCAGTGTTTTTCCTCACCTAATTTCCCAGTTGTTTTGGAGTTCATCAAATGTGTTTGCTAGTCCTCAAAGTAGATCAAAAGCAAGTCAGTGACAAAACACACATGGAAAAATTTGGTCCCATTTAGTACGAAATTCATTTCAGAGAAACATGGTCACAAAAACTAGATGAATAAAAAAAGACACTCAGGAAATCAACAGGTTACCATGTACATATTATTTGGAGGCATTCCTCAATCTTAGGCTACCATGGTGAGGACCATTTCTCTTCTATATAGTATTCTTCTGACAACTGACACAGTTTTTAAATTTGTTTTGCTTGTTTAAATATGGGTATGCAACTTAAAGTGTCTCTGGGGACGCCTGGGTGGCTCAGTTGGTTGAGCGGCTGCCTTCGGCTCAGGTCATGATCCCAGCGTCCAGGGATCCAGTCCTGCATCGGGGCTCCTTGCTCGGCAGGGAGCCTGCTTCTCCCTCTGCCTCTGCCTGCCACTCTGTCTGCCTGTGCTCGCTCGCTCTCTCTCCCTCTCTCTCTGACAAATAAATAAATTAAAAAAATAAAAATAACAAAATAAAGTGTCTCTGAGAGGATTTTTTCCATTTTCCATCAATTGTAAAAATAAGTCTCTAATAGAGATAAGTTGAAAACATTATTTGAGTATGCATTAGAAAAAAAACTCAAATTCATTGTTCGGTTGAGAGTATGAGAGATATTGAAAACGGTTCATTCATGGAAATGCCTAATAACACATTTACGGTGCCCTGCATTAAGCAAGCCACATTCTGAATATATAAACTGTATCAAATTATAAAAGTAAAGTATAGAAATAATCAAATATGTTTATAACTTAGATCAAAAGTCTTCTTCCCTGATGGTACATGATTAGGCCTGGATGCAAGAGGATGGGTGGTTACAATAAGTATTTGACAAACAGCCTAAATTCTCCACATTATTTTATTTATTTTTGCAAATGTGGGCATCACCACTAAATCATAGTTTCTCCAACTGTAACAAAAAAAGATGTGTCTCAAATGACTGTATTAAAAAAATGGGGGAGCACCTGGGTGGCTCAGTTGGTTAAGCATCTGCCTTTGGCTCAGGTCATGATCCCAAGGTCCTGGGATCCAGCCACTCCTTGGGCCCAGTAGGGAGTCTGCTTCTCTCTCTGCCTCTGCCCCTGTTCATGCTCTCTCCCTCTCTCTCAAATAAATAAATTCAAATAGCAATGAAATTAAGAGGGGAATACTTTACTCTTAAATTGCTCTGATATTCCATTTATAGATCCACACCTCTAATAGATTCTGAATGTAAATCTGACTTTGATCTTAAAAAGTTTCATCTAGATTTTAGATATACATTTAAGGGTGGTCTCGATCTCCCTTTGATCATAGTTCTTAAACTACTAAGAGCTGTACACACAATATTAACTACAGTATATTAGAGCAGAGAGTTGATATGAGTACTTGGCAACTAACTAGTCAACCTTCAGATATGTTTATTTAATCTAATAAAACTGTTTAGTTGGAGAAAGAAAGCAACTTTTGAAGAGTAAAAACTGTTTTGGGTGAACTTTTAAAAAACTTTTAAAAATTACTTGTAGCGTTTTCCTATGTGGTTTTTAGTCTTAGATATTATGGCGACAGAATCCTTTCCATCCCTCAGATTGTTAAAAAACAAAAACTAAAATAAACCGCCACCCAAACAACAACAACAAAAAAACTACTCACCTGTATTTTCTTCTAAACCTTTAGTATTTTTGTTTTCTACCATTTAAAGTATTATTTCATCTGGAACTTAACTTGATGTAACTTAAGTTTTATTCTTATTTCAATCCCTTTCCCCTAACTCTACAATCAAATAAAATGCTATTTCTGCAGTGCTTTCGAAATGCCACTTTTACTACAATCTACTTTCCCACATCTAATCCCTCTGTGACTTTATCCATCTTTTCAGACCATTTCATACTCTGGCCACTCCTGCAGCTCCCAGTGGACTCAGATCTGAGGGCAACTTGCTTCCCTGAATACAGAAATCTCTCCTTTCCGGCCCCATGGACTTCCTCCGCCACAGTGGCAGCGGAGGCTTGGTAAAACTGCTCAGCCACTAAGACACACACACAGATCCGGAAGTCCAAGTGAATAGTACCCTTGACCAAGGACATCCCCTGACCAGTGTGTGGGACAGGACGCCGATGAACTTCTCTTCTGTCTCCTTCAGCGACACTCCTTAGAGAGTCCCCAGTGGGACCATATCCCAGTGGCCCACTTATCAGCCAAATAATGCATCTCTGACATTGGCTTTGCCTCTTTCCTTGTTCTAGTCTTCCCAAATTCCCAGCTCCTATCTCTAAGCTATTTGGATGCAAATGTTTGTCTTAGAAGGATTTTAAAGCAAACCCCAGCTGAAATAACCATCCTTTACTCTTGATTCTATTTCTTGATTCCATTCTGTACTGTGCCTGTCCTTTCGTGACTTTATAACATATTTTAACACCTGTTAAGATAATTGTACATATGCTATTCTTTGTTTGAAAATTACTCTTGGTTGCTCTAGTGGACTTCTCTTTTCCAGATTAATATTGAACCATTTCAGCAATTACAAAATCCTATTCATTTTTCAAATTCGAAATAAATTTAATTCTATCCAACTCCACATTCTCCAATTACCAGATGTATGGACTCATGTTTTGTTTCTCTTTTTCTTCGTTATGCCCCAGTATCTTCTTTTGTGAGTTGAACAAAATAATCCCATCCTCACTGAGTTGATATGAATAATAAGGGGTATACACACATATTAATAATTATACAGTTGCTGACACAAAGTGTGCCCTAAACATTCCCAGTGGATATTATATACATTCTAACATCACTATAATATTGAATCACCTAATCTATAAAGATAGCATATTATTTCATTATTGAAAGGAAACCTTATATTCCATAGTAAAATCTAGTATTTTCCTTCTTATAGGTCCCACATTTTTCTGTAAAATTTTTCTATGAATTTTTTTGTATATTTTAATGACAAATTTGGATGAGATAATATTAATGTCATTTTCCAACTAATTACAACTAAAATGTTATGCTTATTCAGTTATGCTGAAAGCTTTCTACATGCTCTCAATTATTCTTTTTTTTTAAAGATTTTATTTATTTATTTGACAGACAGAGATCACAAGTAGGCAGAGAGACAGGCAGAGAGAGAGGGAGAAGCAGGCTCCCTGCTGAGCAGAGAGCCCAATGTGGGGCTCGATTCCGGGACCTTGGGATCATGACCTGAGCGGAAAGCAGAGGCTTTAACCCACTGAGCCACCCAGGTGCCTCTATCTCAATTATTCTTATTCTTATTCTTATTCTTATTCTTATTCTTATTCTTATTCTTATTCTTATTCTTATAACAGTTGTTTAAGATGAGAACTATTATTAGTTCTATTTTACAGATAAAGAAATAGACACAGAAAAGTTAAGTATTTTCCCCCAGCTAGTAAGGGACTAATTTCAAATTTAGTTTAAGGCTAATCTTGAGTTTTAAGAAAGCAATTGATCACTCTGTATTGTTTTTATAGCAAGCCACCAACAATTTACATTTGTTACTTATAATTATTTTTGTCAGTTCCCTTGCTTTTTTTAGACAATCATATTATTTCCAGCTATTGATATCTTGCTTCTATTTTTCTAATATTTATCTTAGTAATGATTTTTCTGCACAGATGGAGCTTTGATGAAGTAAAAGCAATACAATTTTTAGCTCCTATTTTATGAGTTGTTAACAGAAATAAAAGACAAATGTCCTAGGGACAAAGTGTCCCCCTCCTTTTCGAAATCTAAAATATTTTGCTAAATCTGTTTGGCAAACCTTGAACACCTAAGGGTTCCCCATCTTTTCTTAAAAAATAAGATACCGCCACCACCATATAATTGTCCCAACCTCAACTTGTAGACATTTTCTGGTCCTTGGCTTAGAAAGGCAAACTCCAAGATACTCAGGAGCATATGGCAGGGAAAGGTGTTTGGGATCAGGTTAACCACCTTTCCCACCCAGGACGCCACATTTGGCTCATAGTTCCCCTCCAGATGCCTCACATAAACCAAAGGACAAGTCTGGAGTCCAAGTTTCGAGAGAGTAGTTTAATTTCCAAAGGGCACATGACTAAGAGGTAAATTAAATTTTCCAGTAAGTCCTTCACCTTCTTTTCCCTCCAAATTCATAGGCTGCAATATCGAAATCGAGGCCCTGCATGGTGGTAGCTCCTTCCCAGCGAAACTTGGTTATTCACAAGACCCAAGGCATTGAGCCAACAGACTGACTCTCAGTCTCCACTTTCCCTCCTATGAGCCAGGGAGAGCAAAGAAGAGTATCCACGTGTACAGAAGGAGCAGATCTGCCCTCAAAGACAAGCCAGATGAAAAAAATAACATTGGCAAGAGAAGAGTCCAACAATCCATCAAAGTCATTCCATTGTTGTTCTATTGAATGGTTTCCCCAGGTGGTGAGTTTGTGTGTATTCATTCATTCAGAAACTAGAATCTTTGTTGCTCACTTGCTCCTATTCTAGTATGTGTCCTAGTACATTTCCCCGATGCTCTTTCTCAAACTGTTGTGATAAGTGTTTCTACAACATGGAGAAGGTTAAATGAGGTTATGTAGGGTTTTTGAAAGAAAGAAAAAAAATAGTTGTTTTTCTCTCATTCAACTTTGTTGAGAGACACAGGACAAGAATGATATCATGGTAACCTCTCCCCACTTAAAAAAAAATGCCCACTACATTGTGAGCACCTGTTTAGTGATGGGATTAGGGAGTGTGTATATATTATTCCTATATTTACAACAATCCACTAACCTGATTAAAACAAAACAAAACCCAAAACTCCATCTTACAGATGTATAAATGGAGAACATAGAAACACAGTACTCCTTATCTCCTATAGACACGAATGATGTCTATAAATACAGATCCAAAGATGTCTTCTGGTAAAGGAAAATACCCTAATACCATAGTAGCCAGTCTATTATTTATTAGCCCTGCAATAATAGATAAAATGTCAACAGTGTCTACATGTCCACATGTCTACAATCTGTGAAACAGGACAATTTCCAGTAGGTACAACAAAAAAGCAATAAAAGGACTCACTCACCTCCTTAACTGTAAGTTCCAAAAATAGGAACTGTCCTTGTTTTAGTAAAAGTAGATTATCTGACCACTAAATTAGGTTAAATACTCATTCTTTCTCAAATACAGCCATCTGAGCTCTTTTTGGAAAAGATTATGGTGTCCTGAACCATCGGAAAAGAAGGAATGGTAGTTTGGACAAAACCCAAGAAGACAGAGGGCCGAACGAGGAGGTACAGGGAACAGGAAGGCAAAGGGAACGGTTGAAGAGATGGGTGCACCCACGTGAGCAACGAAACACACGCATTCATGTGACTTTTATAAGGGAGACGATTTTGCGAAGAAATAAAATATAGAAGTGTCTAGTCTCCGTTGAAGGAATAACAGAAGGCCCAAATTAAATAACATTTTATTAGCTTTTTAAGTGGAGTGACTCCAACATGACTTGTTTGAAGAAACAGAAGACATCCAATTAACCGGACTTCTGGGCCTGACATTTAAAGGGCCGCGGATCTTAGGAGGGAGAGTTCCCCGTAGGTTTCTGGAATAGATCCGTAATGGTTAGTGCGAGCACACACAGAGGCTGCCGTGTGCTGTGCACAGTCACACCCATGCTTAGACACACACCTAGAATGTTAAATTGACCTGCTTTCCGCGTCGGACTACTGATGAGACACGCCCCCACCCCAACCTCCCCGGGCAAGCGGATGAAAGTGTATTCACACTAAGCGCAGGGACGCAGGAGGGGATGAGAGATGCTGAGTGTCTGCTGTGCGCTCCCCACTTCCCTCCGCTGCGGTTTGGGGCTCCCTGGGCCTTCCCCGCAGAGCCAGTTACCTGCGGAAACAGCCCGGCTCCGCCTGGAGCATGAGGCCGTCTCCCCGGGTCCCTACGTAGCCGAGTGGAGCCGGAGGGTTGATCCCTTAGCCCCCATACACAGCCTTCCTTTCACCACCTTCCGTTTATACAAAGACTGGCTTATCCCAATTTTTTTTTTTTTTCTGTTGCCTTTGCAATGAAAAGCTCTCCACGCGCAGCCTAATAAAGTTCTACGCCGACCCCACCCCCAATCCCCAAATCCCTGCCAAAAAAAAGAAAGGGAGACTTAAACCTGGAACTCATTTAGCTAAAGGGACTTTAGTTAACAAGAAAGTTACCCATCACGGACTGCAGGTAACACCTCCCGTGATCCTAAATCCATTACCTGGAGACTTACCCAGGCTGAGTTTGATTTTATGAACTGTGAGGTTGCAATGTTGAAAGTCTGCAAATTGGACATAAATTGGACGCAAAAGACTCGGGGAGCCGAGTGATTTTCTCTCTAATGGTGTAGCAGGCGTTGGTTCTTACCAGAGATTCCTGTATCCTGGGGCAGAGCCAGGGATGAGCGGCCGGGTCTGTCTGTCTCTCAATCCGGGACTCCCCTCCCCCCAAAAAGGCTTGACCGAGCCCCAAGCAGCTCTGCCTACGACAACCTGTGAATCAATCAATTCCTGGGCGGGAGCAATGCGCATGTGCGCACGCACCCAGGTCTGAGATCAGGAACAGAAAAGCAATTTTCTCCCACTCCTTGTCCCTACTGTCAACAATGTCCACTGGTGGTTTTGACCCGACCACTTTTCATCCGCCCCCTCGCTTGTCATCTTTCACAACTGTATTTTAGAGGGGACAGCTGATGCCAAGAGGTATGCAGTCATGACCCGCTTCTGGGTTTTAAGGGACACTAAGACTACTTTCAGATTAGCAGTACCTTCTGTTCTCCATTTAATTGAGCTTTTCTTTCTTTCTTTTTTTTTTTTTACTTTGTTCACTTGTTAATTCATTTAACTTTTACTTTATGGAAGGAGCTAAGGATGACCCAGAGATCAAGGTTGGGGAAGGCACACACAGGTGTCCTAACAGAAGTAGAAGGCAAAGTATAACCAATTCTATAATAGAGAGGAAGCGTGAAGATTCAGAAGGGAAAGACAAAATCCAACTGGGAATTGGGGTGGGGTGGGGAAGAAAATACGAAACAGTCAGGGCTTCAACAATTGAATTGTGATTCTCCAAATGGAGAGCGGGGTTGGTCTCGGGTGGAAAGTGGAAAGAAGGCAGAAAGAAGGATTTTAGGAGATAGCAGGAGGAAAACTCATGGGATGGCCTTTGGAGTGACACAGCCATGGTCCCTGTACACAGTGGAAGAGAGAAGCAATGGCTAAAAGTCTGGACCATGTCCTTATGGCCAAACCCAAATGCCCTGCAGTTGGGTTTGGGTTTTATTCCATATATATTAGTAGGAGTTTCTGGAATATTGAGAACATGAGAAGTTTACCATGAGCATACAGATACAAATTTGCTCAAATCAACAATAGCACACGTCAGTGCCTCAAATGTATAATCACAGTTCATTCAAATGGTGGCCTACTCTACAGTATTGTAAATTGAAGATATAGATCAAGTATTTTTTTAAATATCTTATTTATTTATTTGAGAGAGAGAGAGATCACAAGTAGCAGAGATCACAAGGCAGGCAGAGAGAGAGGGGGAAGCAGGCTCCCTGCTGAGCAGAGAGCCCGATGCAGGGCTCCATCCCAGGACCCTGAGATCATGACCTGAGCTGAAGGCAGAGGCTTAACCCACTGAGCCACCCAGGCGCCCCTAGATAAAGTATTTTTTAAAGTGAATGTAAAAAAGTTTAAAAAGTTGTGTATAACCTACTATTATTAACATTTATAAGTGAAAAGGAAACATGAGTTATTTCTCTATGGATTCCCATGTCTCAGCTCCCTGATGGTAATTACCTGTGAGGAAGTAGAAGGGAACATGGATATATCTATAATGTTTTGTTTTGTTTTTTTAATAGAAAAAGCATAAAATTGGAATCTCAAGCAAATATGGCAAGATCGTCACAACTCTTTTATGTGGGCTCTAAGGACTGGGATGTCAGTGTTTTCTGAATTTTCCATAGGACTTAAATATTTTGTAATTTTTAAAGGACAAATTCCTGTATCTCTTTTCCTCCACACATTCAATGCTTCACCTCCATCTAAAGTTTTCTCAAGGACACCTGGGTGGCTCAGTGGGTTAAGTCTCTGCCTTTGGCTCAGGTCATGATTCCCGGGTCCTGGGATCAAGTCCCACCTTGGGATCCCTGCTCCACAGGGAGTCTGCTTCTCCCTCTGCTCCTCCCCCCATTCATTCTATCAGTCTCTCTCTCACTCTCAAATAAATAAATAATATCTTGAAAAAAAAATAAAGCTTCCTCAAATATTTCAGAGAATCCCGGGGAGGACCTCACACGTGGTCATAAATAAACATGGCCGGTCACCATGGGACACATGTCCCATGTGTAGCACTGGCCTTCCAGGAGGGACCAGGACTGCTTCCCCGAATCTCCCTGTGCCTCCTCACCTAGCGCCAGCCAGAAATGTCTCTTTCTTGTCTCTGACAGCACTTCTTTATTTTTATTTTATTATTATTATTTTTTTTTGGAGGGGTAGGTGGGATGGGCAGAGGGAGAGGGAGAGAATCTTAAGCAGTCTCCATGCCCAGTGCGGAGCCCAACATGGAGCTTGATCTCATGACCCTGAGGTCATGACCCGAGCTGAAACCAAATGTCAGATGCACAGCTGGCCGAGCCACCCAGGTGCCCCTGACAGCACTTCCTTGGAGGAAAGCTATCTTGTAGGGCTTTCCGGGTCTATGGGTATTGCCACCCGCACATTGAAACACATGTTTTAAAAAGATTTGCTTATTCATTTTAGAAGGAGAGAGAGAGAGCACGCACTAGGGGGAGGGGCAGAGGAAGAGAAACCCAGGCAGACTCCATGCTGAGTGCAGAGCCTGATGTGGGAGTCTATTTCATAACCCTGAGATTGTGACTTGAGCTGAAATCAAAGGTTGGACGCTCAGTGGACTGAGCCACCCAGGTGCCCCTGAAAAACACATTTTGGTTCCAAAACCTACCAGGGACCGCAGAGAAATGAAAGCAAGTAACCTTTAGCCTTTTGTGTTACCCACAGTTCGCGGGACACCGAGTAGTGATTATTTTGCTCATAGGGTATAAGGAATTTTTAGTAAAATAGATCTTCTAGCTTTCACTCCACAGCGTTCCTCTGGGTGAAGATTCTAAATCCAGTAGACGAATCACAGGCTCCTGGCTGAACTCAGGATCATCTGTCATCTCTTGACAACTCAGGTTTTATTACTTGATCAAGCTTTACTTTTTAATTCTTTATTTCCCACAAGATGAGTTTCTCCCAAAGGCTCCCTGAGCCCACCTACAGATAAATGTCTTGTCATAACTGCCCATCAGTTTAAACGACATGCCCAGACATAGTTTAGGCTCAAGTTGGGTTCTTCACTACACCAGGAAGTTTATTCTGGCAGAAGAATGTGGGACAGGCTGGAAACAGGAAGAGGCTGGAGTCAGGGAGACCAGGGAAGAAGGAAGCTACTGCAAATATACAGGCACACTTTTATTTTCACATTTAATCATTTACAGGCAGTCTTCTCTTATGATGTATCGTAAGTGCTCTACAGTACATATATCCTAAAGGTACACGCTGCAGTGGGCTTTTCTCTACTTCTTCCAGCCTGAAAAGCAAGGTACTGAAAAACTGAGACTTTGATGAAGGTCTCATGAGGTTCTCTGACTCTCCCTAATCTGCAGATAGGGCCCTGAATTAGAACCCTGAGGAAGATAACAGAGGGATGAGGAAGAAGGATGAAAGAGAAAATTACAAACATTCCAGGGGTACTGTCTTTAAATAGGCCTTTACGTATTCAGCACGCTTAACTCTTGATTCTACCCAGAACGACTACGAATAAAACCAGCTGTGCAAAACCAACCAAGCAAATAAAGAAACAAAACCAGCCATGGGACATACTGAGAATCACTGATCAGGCCACCTTCTCTTAACACTTACTGAAATGTTGCGTTCTAAAAGCCAATGTCTCAGATCTCACGGATGGACCCTGTTGATCACAACTGGTCGTAGACATGGTACCAAAGAGAATGAAGACTTTCAACATTGCCTTGAAGTAGATAAACAGCTTCATTTGATTTGTTCCCATTACTACAAAAGCCAATGCTTTAGGTGAACACTATTTTTTCCCCAGTATCATTTGCAGACGTGTTAGGTTTCCACCATTCTGGATGCTCACACTACTCGCCTGCAAATTTTGATAGCTTGAGTATGTAGCAGGAGGAAAACTACATCAGTCACTGAATAGAATACAGCACAGCATACACCTGAAAGTATTCTGTTTTCATGTACTCATAGTGCAACCAATGCAGATGGATTAGATGGGAGCACACGGTTGAGTCTGGTCTGAAGCATTTTTACGTGGGCTACACAAGCCCAGCACCTGTGCCCTATTTCAGCTAACTGCTACAGAGAAGATAATGAGAGATCTTTTCTAACGTTTTCAGCTACTGTCATCACTACTGAGATAAACCAACAAAACAGTATTTCAAAATGGTTCCCCTATGTCACTTGCCATCATGGTATTTTAGGGATGGCCCCAGTTTCTAATAAGCCCTGTTTTCTTTTTAAACCACTAGGGAAATGGGAGAACTTCATCCACAGGAGAGGAGAGCAACCCTCCTTCACTTCTCCCTTGGATTTCGGCATAACCAAGTCAATCAATAAAGCTGAATTATTGCCGACATCTTCATTGTAAGGCAAAGGAAACCAACTTGGATGACATTATTCAACATTATTCATGGGAATCTCTTTGTGTCCCAAGTGCAGTTGAAAATACTACCTAAATGTGATTCTCCAGTTAACTCACCTCTCTCCTTTACCAAGTGGAAGAGCATTCCATTCGTACATAAGGACATTTTAAGGAGTTCACTGTTGTAGGAGGTCAACATCATAAATAATTTAATTACGCTTCTTAAGAAGACCTGGATAATTGTCTAAGCAATTGCCAGCTAAAATAATGATAAAAGTGAAATCGAGTCTTCTGCTGCGGGGTGTAAGCTGAGGAGAGGCGGTAGCTGGGGCAGGCAGTCCCCTCTGCTATTTATTTATTATATTTACTGGCCTCTCCCATTGCAGGAAAAGCCTGAAGGCACAGTTAGGAATGGCTAAAGTGTGGTGGCGTAGAAGGTCCTTTTTTTTTTTAATCTATCTATTTATTTTTCTTTCTGTATCTTGCAAGGATGTATAAATACAGGGAAAATGATCAGTCTGCAATAGTTTTGTTGTTCAAGCTGCTTTACGGGCTGTTATTGTGTAAACTGTGGGTTTTTCTGCCCCCCCTAAAAACACAAGGGACCAACTTCTCTGAACATAAAGGGATGTTATTGGGCTTTTATGGTCACAGTACAAACTGTGCTTTCTGGCTCCAACGAGAGCCAAGAACTTACAAAAGGAGAACATGAATATATGTGAAAAAAGAAAAATAAATCAGCTATTTTCCCGACTTTGGCCTCTGTTTTTCACCCGTATATTCTGATCACTGTAGTTGATAGGAAACTGTATAATTTTTGCACGTTACAGCTGTAGAGTAGAGAATGCGAAGCTGTAATACTCCCACTGAAACAGGGCTGTAGTGACAAGACTCTGCACGTTTTCCTGAGCTGGACACAATGCTACTCAGGTGAAGAAAAGCTTTCTCTGAGGTGAGATAATTTCACAAGCAGGATTTATGATATTGCCCGGATGCTTCTAAGGCAGGAAAGGCTTACTGTTGGGTCAGCAGCCAGCTGTGTATCCAGTCTTCAAGGGACAGGCCGTCCAGTGGTACCCCGAACTACATCCGGGTGCCTGGTGATTTTAGAAGGGATGCTCATGGGAGAATCCCCAGGAGCACAGTCCCGAGTGTTGGGAATTTACCAGGAAAAAAAAAAAAAGTCATAGGATCATAAGGTCATAAAATCATAAGGGCTACCAGAGCACCAATGTAATGAAGGTGTACTCTATTAGTCTGATGGCCATCAAGCTCTGGAACATTCTTGGGTACTTGTGACAACATAAGCACAAGCTCCCAACTCAAAGATAGCTCCTCTAATTCTGCATTACGATTTTCTACTGCCCAGCCTGATTCTCATCTCCACAAAGAGAGTCACTAAATGCTATTACCACTCCCAGTAGAATATTTATCAATTTTTTTCTAATTAAAGAGGGACTACATGATTGAAAGATAACCTGAGGGACCACTGCCTAAACTATTTTCAAAGATCCATGCCAACAGTGGTTGGCAACGCGCACTTGCAAACAAGTCTCATTGTGTTTCTCGCTATTGCTTGAATATGGATCTTACTCTGTGTTCTGTTCCTAAATACCCTTTAAATCATATTCTATGTTAGAAGTGTATTTTTATAAAAGATGTTTTTCTATAACATGGATTTCAGTATGAATATTATGCAATTTAGCTAACCAGCTATAATTTTTGATACTTCAAAATTCTGTTTAGCATGATTTGTAGCTTTTCTGAATATCCCTGTATGCAGAACTACTGTTATTTTCTGGAAAAAAAAACATATATAATCTAAAATGTGAATTATAGAACCAAGTGAATATCTATAAGACCTTTTTTTTTTTTTTTAAGAGAGAGAGATCACAAGTAGGCAGTGAGGCAGGCAGAGAGAGAAGGGGAAGCATGCTCCCCACTGAGCAGAGAGCCCGATGCGGGACTCGATCCCAGGACCCTGAGATCATGACCTGAGCTGAAGGCAGAGGCTTTAACCCACTGAACCACCCAGGTGCCCCAAGACCTTTGATAAATACTGCAAAACTGTCCTCTGGAAACACTTTGCCAATTTTACCACACAAGCTGGTCACCTTCTTTTTAAGATGCTGGTATTACTTGATTTTATTTTTTTAGGCAATGTGGGTGAAATGAATTCTAAAACTTACAAAGCATCAATATGTGAAAAGAAACTTGTATCTATCACCAGTTTTATTGTGGCTGGTCCTTCCTGATGTGTAGGAATAGCACCACTGCATACAGCTCCCCAAGGATTATTAGGACAAGGCAGTTACCCTTACTGTGCCCCCCACTCTCCATTTTCTAAAACTGAGACATGCCTTAGCCATATTTATTCTCATGGCAGACACAAATGGGCTCACAGAAACATGGTGTAAAATCTCACTGCAAAAGGATTATGCTTGTTGTAGGTAGAATGTGTGACAAAAATGAGGAAAGGTCTTTTGGAAAAAAAAAAATTGAAAGATGCTAGAAGATAGGGTATTATCCGTGAATATCTCTGTGTCTGAGGTGGCACTGACATTTGGGATTCTCAGAACTGAGGGGACCTTCCTTCCCGTTCAGAAAAGAATAAGGAACTCTTCTCTGTTGATGAACTTATTTACTCCTTGTACATTGTGAACCACCATTTTTGTCACATGTAGATTAAATCTGCATAATTTATGAATGGAACATTAGAACAATAACAATAGTGAGAACACTGGCAATGTCTGAATTCTGGTTACTGCAGATAACCAAAACCAAAGCTTTTTATCCGAGACCGTTTGAAATTAACCTGTTGGAACATAGTGAAGGTCTAGGTATCTTCAGTCAAGTAATTAGAAGCTCTCATGTAGACGGGATGGTACGGGAAGGAAAACGTTCAGCCTTCGGAGCTGGCAGACCTGGGTATAAGTAGATGCTGTGGGAGACTATAAGCATTTCTTATTTTTTTTGTTTTGTTTTGTTTTTTTGGTCTTATCTTTTTTCTTTAATTGACAAGGATTTGATGGGATAAAGTGTATAATGAGCTCAACGTAGCGTGCTTTGGTGAGTACTGTGAAGTATGCCAACCTGGTGATTCACAGACCTGTACCCCTGGCCCTAATAATACATTATATGTTAATAAAAATTTTTAAAAAAATCAATAAATGGTAATTATTAGGATTAAGTGTAAAATGCATAGAAATATTAAATACAGATGGATTATCTGAGCTTCTTCCTGCCTGTCTGCAAATCCCAAGTTTTGAGAGTATGCCTGAAGTCCTCATTAAGCCAACTAAATAATTAATTTACTTTGGTCCCAATCTCCAATAATTATTTGAGATGAACTGCACTGGGTTAGACCCTAGGGTTATGGAGATAAATAACTCACAATCTTACTCTGTGCAAACAAGGAGGGTGCATCTAATAATTGTTCAAAGATAGAGAATGGTTCTTACCTCTTCTTGTTCATGTACATCCTCAAATTAATAATAAATTACTGCTCCACAATCTTCTGCTTTCTGAACTAAATACACTGAATCATTTGTCTTTCCGTATATAAAAACAACCCCAATTCTTACCTTGTTTTTCTGCACTTTTCCTAGTCTTTGCAAACAGAGCTATGACTTTTATTTTGAAGACTACCATGTTCAGGGACAGGACCCATTCCTTAACTGAGTATTATGAAGGAATTCCTAATTATCCGGGAATGAATTATTGGAATTGAAAATTATCCACGAGGACTCTGATTTTAAATTTATATTAACATTTTCATTCGTTCAACTAATTATGCACTTTGTGGAGACGGGATATTTATGTAAGGTTAGGTTAGCAAGCAGAAAAATTTTCAAAAGCCAAAGTAAGTATCTCTTGCCTTAGGGAAGGTGTGAAGGGGCAAGATTTGCAAAGGACTGCTTTTCTTCAGGTTGGTGGTTTGGAACAATCAGTCTCAGAAGCAATATAAATAAGTCCTTCTATGAAAATAAGGAGAGGAGAGCCAAGCACGAAGGCAAAAGAGAAAGGTGACTGTGCCTCATTAAACGTCATTATATGAATCATGAGATTAACTTAAGCACTGAGAAATTCTGCATATCACATCACTGCCATTATATTAAAACCCTCCAAAGATCAAATGGGCATAATTTGAGGATTATTCTCTCTCTAGACTTATCCGTGGCATCTTTTGTCCCCATCTCTTTTTTTCCCCATTAATGCAAATAACTGATGGGTGACTGTTTGAAATGTGAGGTGTGGGCTGGGTCAAGGCCATCACTCTCCTTGGAACATGAATGAGGGCAAACAAAGCACAATGGATAGTAACAAAAACAAGACATTCTTACTGCCCATTCTATAATGGAAGTTGCCTCCCATAACAGAGACTATTTTGACATTTTACTTCCGTTCTTTTGAGAGGGATCAAGGTGGGTAGACTTCTTCCCTTTCCCCTCAAATACTAGCTCAGTTCTCTGAACACCAGAGCGTTATTTGCAGATTAATTTATTTTGTAGATTTAAACATTCAGTTCGTTTTCTTTTTGCACTGTTTATTTAGGAGAGATCTAATAGAGAATGGAAAGAAAAAGAAAAAAAAAAAGCACACACATTTGGGTGAGTAACAGAATTAACACACACTGGATCCTTTGATAGGTGGGAGCAAGGTTTGTCCAGGACTGGGTCCCCTAGAATTTTTTAAAGAAGAAGAAAACATGAAGGCATTTCCTTTTAGCTTTTGGGAGCAGACTAATTTGGGGTTTGTAATTAATTTAGGACCATTAACATTATATGGAGGTGGGGAGGGGGGGACAAATGACCCCCCAGCCTCTCAACCCTCCTGTGGAAACTTATCCAAAATAAATGCTGTCCCTTGATACTGTACCATGAAATACATTTCTAAGAAACCCTTGGCGCCTTTTCCCTGAATTTCCAACATCGTCTGCTAAAGAAACTTTTCAATGAAACCACACAGGTACCGCCTCAGAAAAAAAATCATGGCACCAGAGAGCATTTTCCAGCCAGTTAGTTGGATGTATTCACATTTTTCATATTAGCCAAGAGATGTTTGGGATAGCATCCACAGTGGGGGGATTTCTTAGCGAACTTCAGACGTATTTTTCTAATGAGACAGTATCCTGATCTCTGTGTCGTCGTCTCTCTGCAGGTCTCTCCATATTTATCTTTGTCTGTCTGTCTGTCCCTCCCCCATTTTCTTTTTTTTTTTTAAGATTTTATTTATCTATTTGACAGACAGAGATCACAAGTAGGCAGAGAGGCGGCAGAGAGAGAGAGGAGGAAGCAGGCTCCCTGCCCGATGTGGGACTCAATCCCAGGACCCTGAGATCATGACCTGAGCTGAAGGCAGAGGCTTTAACCCACTGAGCCACCCAGGTGCCCCCTCATTTTCAATCAGTGTCTCCTGCTTAATTTGGAAGGAGGGGGGCATTCCTTTAAACCAAGCAATAGGCTGACTCACATTTCAGGATCTTAGAGCATTAATGTTAAGGTTGCCTTAAGATTATCACTCAAATGGATTATTGAACAACAAGGAGTCTCTTGTTATTTACTTTTTTACATAAACATGAAGTAGGAAAACAAAATATTTACAATAGAGGAAAGTATGCAGGGAGAGGGTATAAGGCATGTCTTAAGAATATATTTTCCTCCTCCTGATGGAAAACACGAAGATGCTCCTTTAGGGAGAAAGAGTTGATTCTCAGGTATATGTAGTTCAGTGGACCCAGGGGAAAAAGTGACATAGAACAGAAATCACAAGCGTTTAAGTCATTGTATTTTAAAATTATAAATCATGGACCATTTTTATAAAAATGAGTCATGGAAGAAATAATACCAGTAACCCTGTATTATAATCTCATTTTATATTCTGTCAGGGCTGCCCCGAGACCCAGAACATGGAGACCCCTGCCCTGGTCCCCAAGCTTCAGGATGCCCACACCTTGGAATGGTTTATAAGGTCATCCGGACGTGATACCCCAGACGGGGTAATACCTGAGATCCAGTCCCTGTTTACTTCCTTTGAGGCGTTTTTTGGCCCTTTATTCAAACGTGGGGCTGAACAGATACACTTCTGAAGTCATCTTGGGCGTCGAGTGTGGTGAACACTGATTCCAGAAAAATGGCCGGTCAAGTGGACCTCGTGCACCGGGCTTGCTGTCTTTCTTTCACTTCTGTGTCTATTACCATTCTCATAACTTTGATGTCCATATAGAAGGATCCTCCAACAGACTCCCAGTGTTTCCTCTTCCTTAGATTCTACAGTGTTTCTTTACTCATCTGACTTTCATGGTCCGTCCTTCACTTAGACGGCATACCCAAGACTTGGTCACCACCCATGACCATACCCATTCTAAAATCTTAATTTCAAATATCGCTGTCTTTGATCATGTGTCAGCTACTAGCCCTCCAGTTCACTTACGTTGGATCTCCCAATTAACTCACCCATCAGTACTTCTAACCCATCCATAGCACGATGTTTTCATTATATTCATCAAAGTCTCTTTACATCCAAGTGTTTGTTTCTCTTCTTAAGCAATCTATGCTCCATGGTCTCATATTATAACCAGTCCCTTGCATCCATCCTTCAATATGCCCAACAATACCTGACTCTAGGTACCTATTAACCACTTACTCAACGCCCGGATCTGAGGATCTGAATAATCCCTGAACTAAGAGAGGTGAAAAATTCACCATCACAAATAAGCCCCCAAATATCTGGATTATTTTAGCATTTTAACATAGTCATGTTTCCCTGTTAGAGATGATATTCCCGGGGCATCTGGGGGGCTCAGTGGGTGAAAGCCTCTGCCTTCACCTCAGGTCATTATCCCAGGGTCCTAGGATCAAGTTCCTCATCGGGCTCTCTGCTCAGCAGAAAGACTATTTCCCCCCTCTCTGTATGCCTGCCTCTCTGCCTACTTGTGATCTCTGTCTGTCAAATAAATAAATAAAATATTCTAAAAAAAGAAAGAAAATAGATCCAATAAGAATCCTTATCTGACGGCAACCACATCTTCAATCTGCCTGCATAGGTACCATATGTTGAAACTTTCCCTGCTCTTATTCATGGCCATTTGCATCCTCTGGGTCTATACCCCTCTACCCTCTTAGGACTCTACTGGAATTTCCCCCTTTCTTTCCTACTTCACCTACTTCTATTATCCTAACGGATCATTCCCATTATTACTCAAATGTACCTTAATATCATCCACCTTTTAAAGGACTTCCCTAGACCTCATGTCCATCTTCAGTTACTGTTCCATTTTCCATTTCCTTTGCTGGCAACATGCTGTTTCGTCAAAGAGTTGTCTCTAGTATGTTCCTAATTCTTCAGCCATCATTCTGTCTTTAGATCATTCCACTTGGGCCTTTGTCCCCATCACTCCATAGATATTTCTCACACTCTTACTAACAACATTAACCTCATGAAAGATGGTGCCCTGATGCCCATTTCAAACTACAATTTAGCAGCAGCACACACAGAAGAACCAATGCCTCCCTCTTGAAATTCTTTGTTTTCAAGACTTTTTTCCCTAACACCAATTCTCACCTGGATTTATTTTCTACTTTTTCTTATCTTACTACTCTTCCTGAAGTGTTCCTTCTCACTTACTGGACCTCAAAACATTAGAATGCCCTAGAGCCCCATCCTCGACCTTCCTGTCTTTTCCAGTTCTACCTAATTCTCAGATTTCATTTGTTCTATGGTTTAAAATAGTATATGTGGGGCGCCTGGGTGGCTCAGTGGGTTAAAGCCTCTGCCTTTGGCTCAGGTCGTGATCCCAGGGTCCTGGAATCGAGCCCCACATTGGGCTCTCTGCTCTCAGGCTCCGCAGGGAGGCTGCTTCCTCCTCGCTCTCTGCCTGCCTCTTTGCCTACTTGTGATCTCTGTCTGTCAAATAAATAAATAAAATCTTAAAAAAATATATAAACTAGTATATGCATCCTGAAGAGTCTTCAATGTTCATCTCCAGACCAGTCTTCTGAGCTTACAAATTATATGCCTGACTGCCTATTTGGGAGCTTCATTAGGATATTGAATTGCCATCACTATAGAATATGGCCAAAAAATAAAAGTCTCGATTTTACCCCCCACAAAATTATTCCAAAATTTTAGTAGACATTTCAGTAAACAATGTCACCACCACTTTGTCATTTAGAAATAGAAACTAAGAATTTTCCCTGGTTTGCTTTCCGCAAAACATCTATTCCAAGAGCAAGTCATGTCAGCTCTGCCTCCAAAATATTTTATGAAGCCAAACTTCTTTGCATCACACTGCTAAAATTATATTGCAAGGTCAACATCATCTCTTGCCTGGATTATTGTGATAGCTTTCCGAGTGGTCTCTCAACCTCTAGGCTTGCCCTCCCACCCAGTGTTGCTGGTCTCACCATTCCCTCTAAGTAGCAACAAGAATGTTTCTTGTTTTTTTTTTTGTTTTTGTTTTCCAAATTGTGACTGTTCTCACCCCTTCCCCTGCTTAAGACCTTCTAATTGGTTGCAACTATTATCCACAATCCTCAGCATGGATTACAAGTCTCTATATGACTTGCAACTTGCCTATCCCTCCGATCTCTACAACCTCAATTCTTCTCATGTTCCTTCTGTGTATACTACAGAGCCACCCTTCTGTCTCAAATCTGACATGCTCATTACTGTCTCAAGAGTTCCATTTGCTATTTCTCTGTGCAGGAGACTTTTTATTCCCTTGAGAGTTCCTCATCAGCTTATTTCTCATCACTGAGGTCCCAAATCACAAGTTACCTCCTTAGTGATGATGTTCTTTACAAGCTTGCGAAAATGAATACCTTATCTCTATCATATTACTCTTTTTTTTTCCTTTTTCTTTTTTATAGTACTTCTCAAAAGCTGGAACTGTTATACTCATTTTGTGTTCATTTTTAGCATCTTCTCTTAAACCCAACTAGAATGCTAGCTTTTAGAATATTTTGTTTATTGTTGTCTCCCACAACCTGCAAGGAAATTGTCATTTTAATTTTTAAAACAACTCATTAAATTTGTTCACTGGACTAGCCACACCTATCTCTACGGAGACAGAAAGTGCTAAGCACGCTTCACGCATCCCAGCAAACTTGAATGCACTCCCATCAGTTGATAATAGACAAATGGAGAATAACAAAATGACCCACCTTCTCAGACAATTGTTCGGAGGTTAATACGGGCTATCTCTACATTACAGGGCAGACTGTGCCAGATCAGAGAGTAGGGCAGTCTGGTTAAGTTAAACCAAGGTACCTGGATTTTTTTCACTCACCACAGAGCAATGGTGATAGTACGTATCAGCAGAGGACCTCAGTGCCTTTGGGGTCTTTGAAAAGCAACTGGGTCCTATGAAAGACTCCTCTGTCCCTTTTTTCCCGAGTGTCAATCTTTAATTTAGAAGAAAAGAAAATTACAGCTCTCTTATTTGGCTGTATTAAAATTTATGGGGCAGGGTGGTTTCCAGGCTGCTGCTCCTGCCGGGCACTGCTCTGATGATGTACGACTGTGACATGTCACCAGTGTAGCCAGGCTCTGATGATCCATTGCCGCAACAAGTCATTTGTCATATGTCACTGCCTCCGCAGCTCCCCGCGCCCCCCCCCCCACCTCCCCGCCTCTCCTGTACTCTCCAGCAGGGAGTCCTGGCTCCAGACAAGCTGCATGTTCCCACTGCCCTCCCACGACCACCACACTCACCACGCAGTTCCCCTCTCAGTGGAAGAGAAGAAAAATAGTTCTTAGGAGCAAAGTCTATTGGACAATCCTAAGACTTTTAAAGGTAAAGGGTTCATATCCGCTGATGCCATAAGCTACTAGCAAACGATGATTATAGGAAGGCGCTTTATCTCTCAGAATATCGTGCTAACTAGTGTTTTTCATTATGAAAACACTATTCATTGCCAGCCATTCTCCTGAGGGTTTATAGGCATTAACTAACTTAATCCTCTAACAACTGCTCGGGCAGGTGGTACTGTCAGCACCCATTTCACAGATGAGGAAAATGGAGGCAGAGCTTGATGCATTTGCCTGCTGTCGCCCAGCTAAGTAAGTAGCAGAGACAGCGTAGAAACCAGGCAGCCCAAAGCCGGAACCTTGGCCTTCCACCGTTGCGGCACGATGCGCACACGGCAACGTCTGATCCTAGCGGCTCTCCGGGTAGGTCCACACTGACCCCTGCCTTCCAGGGCTGGACCAACACAGGGACACAGCGTGGGCACCTTGTAAGTCACGTGTCACTCTAATTCATGATGACACCATTTAACAAGAGCTGGTTAGGATACACGAGGGGCTCTGCTTGTATTATTCAGATCTTCCAGCCGTGCAAGATACTGTTCTAATTCCCTTCATTCTGACTAGACGGGTAGGGAAGTAAGTAAAAAGCTTCCTGAAGATGCCTTCAAAGAAGGCACTGGAAAGGGGAGGAAAGGGGGGAAAACCAAATGATGAGGGACAGCTACAAAATAAAAAGGAGTGGGTGACTGGAAATCATTTCTATAGAGTTGTTGAAATGGCATTTGTATACATTTTAAATAAATCAACTTAATGACCAACTATTCAAATGTTACTAAAAAGAGACTAGACAGTATGTCTACTTCTTTGTCCCAACCGAAAATTGAAGTTTATAGGGAAGGGGGAGAAAAGCCCTTCACAGATTCATACTCCTCACAGTTCTTAGCATTTAATTAAAACAGATGGATCTGTGAAAGAAAAAGAAATAATAATTTGGACTTCATCAAAATGTAAAACTCCGGGTGCTTGGGTGCCTCAGTCATTAAGCGTCTGCCTTTGGCTCAGGCCACGATCCCAGAGTCCTGGGATGGGGTCCCGCATCGGGCTCTCTGCTCCGCGGGGAGCCTGCTTCTCCCTCTCCCCCTCCCCCTGATCATACTCAGGCGCTCTCTCGCTCTCTCTCTCTCTCTCAAATAAATAAGATAAAAAGAATAAAGGAATAAAGATAAAAAAATAAAAAATAAAAATAAATTAAAAAACTTCTCTTTACCTCAACAGTAAGAAAACAAACACCACATGTAAAACTAGTCCAAAGATCCAACACCCATGTTACCAGGGAGGCATAAAGACAGCCAATAACTATATGAAAATATACTCCGTATCACTTGTCATTTGAGAAATGAAAAATAGAATAATCATAAGAGACCATTCTACACACTTTAGAAGGGCCTAAAATCCAAAAAAAAAACCCCAAAAATCTGATGATACCAATACTGGTGAGAAAGTTGAATAACAAAAACTCTCATCGTTGCTCGCTGGTCGGGATGCAAATGGGCACAGCTCTTTTGGAAGGCAACGGGGGCGTCTCTTACACACCTAAGTATCCTGCCATCCTGCTCCTGGGTGATCACCTGACTGCCTGACAGCATACAGACACCGAATCAAGGATAGGCATGTTGACAGCAGAGTTCCTCGCCGTTGTCAAAGACTAGAAGGAACCCTTCAGTAAATATACGGGTCAACTATGTTTCATCCATAAAGGGCATATATTTGGTAGTAAAATGGAATGGGCTACCAAGCCACACGAAGACACAGATGATTTTTTTTTAATGCATTTTGCTAAGTGACATAGGGAAGTCTGTCAAGGTGACCCAGTGCAATGCTTCCATTGATTGACTTTCTGGGAATGACAAAACCATGGAGATGATACACAGATCAGTATTTGCCAAGAGATGGGATTGGGTGGTGAAGGAGTGAGAACGTTTTCAGGGCAGTACGACTATTCTGCACAACAGTGTAATAAAAATGCATAACACTAAGCATTTGTCAAAACCCACAGAACATTCCAGCAGAAAGAGTGATCTTGGACAAAATCATTCAGGAGGCCAGGGGATTCCAGGATGTGACCCAATTTTATTAAAAAGGTATGAAACTAACTTACTCAAGGAGATTAAAAAAATACTGATTTAAGTAATTTTGGAAATGAATTAAATTTGTAAGATTAGAAGCAAAAAAGACCGTTCCTAAGCCCTGTACACTAGATGATCGTATCGGGTAATAGCTCAAAGTATAAAAGAAATACCCATGAGTGCTTACTGATATAAATAAATTACTTAATAAATAATTACAGAATAGTTAAGTCTCTCCTGCAGAAGATTTAAAATAATTTATGTACATATTCTGCCATTAAGGAAGTGAGGCATAGCTTCCCCCTCCTGAAGGGTGAGCTATCCATACTGACTTCCTTCCAAAGAGCACAGTGCGGAAAGGGGAAAAAAGAGTAATTTAACTGTGGAGAATCCTGACAAACACTTCTTCACCCATGTAATCAAGATTAATATCTATAGTAATAAGTTATGTTGATAGAGGGCACCCTTGGTATGATGGTTACGTGAACGGCACTTTACATCTATAGACATCCTCCAAAAAAACCATATAACTTCGTCTAATAAAAAAAAAAGAAAAGAAAACTTTAGAGAAATGCCAATCGGTGAGCATTCTACAAAATGCTGACCTGTGGGCTGCCTGGGTGGCTCAGTGGATTAAAGCCTCTGCCTTCAGCTCAGGTCATGATCCCTGGGTCCTGGGATCGAGCCCCGCATCGGGCTCTCTGCTCAGCAGGAAGCCTGCTTCCCCCTCTCTCTCTCTCTGCCTGCCTCTCTGCCTACTTGTGATCTCTGTCTGTCAAATAAATAAATAAAATCTTGAAAAAAAATGCTGACCTGTACTCCTCAAAACTATCAAGGCCAAACAAACAAAGAAGGGATGTCTGGGGCGCCTGGGTGGCACAGTTGGTTAAGCGTCCAACTCTTGGCTTAGGCTCAGGTCGTGATCTCAGGGTCGTGAGACTGAGCCCCAAGTTGGGCTCTGCGTTCAGCCCTGGAGTCTGCTTAAGATTCTCTCTCCCTCTCCCGGTCCCTCCTGCTTGTGCTTTCTCTCTCTCTCTCTCTCTCTCGCTCTCTCAAATAAATAAATAAATCTTTAAAAACAAACAAACAAACAAGGAAAGTCTGAGAAACTCACAAGGAAGAAAAGCCTTAAGGGGTCGTGACAGCTAAATGTAACATAACAGTACCTTGGTCAGAATCCTGGAACAGAAAAGACATTAGTAAAAAGTGAGGAAATCTCAGTCAAGAATGGAGTTTATTTATTAAAGATCTGTCAATATTGGTTCACTAATTGTGATAAATAAGCTCTACTAATAGAAGATGTTAATAAGAGAGAAACGGGATGTGGGAGTAAGGGAAGTTGGTGCCATCTCTGCAATGTTTCTGTCAAGCTCAAGATACTGTAAATTAAGGGATTTTTTTAAGATTTTATTTTTTTTATTTGACAGAGAGAGAGAAAGAGAGAGTGGGAGGGGCAGAGGGAGAAGCAGCTCCCCTTCAAGCAGGGAGACCGATGCAGGGCTCGATCCCTGGACCCTGGGATCGTGACCTGAGCCAAAAGCAGACACTTAACCGATGGAGCCACCCAGGCGTCCCTAAATAAGGGATTATTAAAAGCAGATTAGGGGGAGGGGGGTCGGGAAAGGGGGGTGGGGTAATAGACATTGGGGAGGGTATGTGCTATGGTTAGTGCTGTGAAGTGTGTAAACCTGGCAATTCACAGACATGTACCCCTGGGGATAAAAATACTTTATATATTTATAAAAAATAAAAAATTTAATTTAAAAAATGATAAAAAAATAAAATTTTTTTTAAAAAGCAGATTACTATGTCTCAAATTTATTGTGAAAAACACACAGGAGAAGCCTTTTGAGTGTTTGATTTAGCAGATATTTCTAAAGACTTTTTAGCTTGAAAAAAAAATTCACAAATGTTAAAGGAACTCTTGAAAAAAAATGCAGCATTTTAAGGAAGGGCAGGATAAAATAAAACCAACTGAACCTATTTACCAAGACAGTCCGTGATGCCCTCAAATCTAGGGAAAAGGTCTCATGCTAAAAAGCAGAAAAAAAATGTTTCCACGTCTTCTGTTAAAATGTGGAATTAAGAACGGCACTGATGACTATGTAATTTGATTTAATTACTGCAGGATTTGATATTCGGTGCCTGCAGAGAGAGCCCAGCTCTGAGTGGGTGGGTAAGGACTGACAGCTGTTAAGAGAAATTATTTTAAAGACAGTATCAGTCCACGATCTTTTTGATTGACTTATTAGGCTTAATAACGAATAAAGTCCCACTTGACAAATTCTATTCTGAACACCCAGGAATCCACCTGTGCTTCTCGCTTGGAGACTTTCCAGTCTCTATGCATTGAATTATAAACTCCGGTACACATCTGACCCTTTAGGGAGAAGGTTAGAATGTTACGTCGGGCCAATATAAGCCCCCTTATTTAATTACACTTCAGATATTCTAGAAACGCTGCCAGTTACATGTTCAACATTCGTCTATGGTGTTGCTTGGCCCATGCAACCCTCATTTGGTTATTGGGGTCCCCAGCGAACAGTGTCACCCAGGAAGACCAGCTCTGCTTTTGGAAAACATTTAAATGGAACAAAACCATGCCTTCATATGTACCACGGGCGGGTTTTAACTTCCCAGCATGCCACTGCGTGGTGGAAACATGGCAAGTTCACCCTCGATTTCCTCAAGGAGTCCTTTTCTGAAGGGAGGGCTAGTGGATTCTTAATATCTGTGCTTCCTTGGCCTCCAAAGCCAGACATTCCTCCTGAATATTCCCTCAGGCCAGGCCTTTTATTTCAGGCCCAAGATTGAGGCCAGCAATCAATAAGTTGGTTCTCATCTGCCTTTGACAGAGGAAACACCAGGCTGACACCAGCCAGTCTGGGATCAGCTGTTTCCCGGCCTTTGATCTCCTCCGCTGGGGCTGTCTAAGCTCTCCGGGCCTCTGCTGCGGCTCAGATAGGAGCCGGGTCCTGCTGGTATCTCCTCCAAGGCCTATTGTAGCCATTGTATTTGAGGAGGGGGGATCACCTGTCAAAGTGACTGGTTGCAACCCCTCCTCGACTGCGGGAAGCCTTTTTGATTCGGGGCAGATGATAATGAGAGTCTAATTGAGTGATTAACTACCTCAACTGACTTGGAGGTTTTAATGATGCCTCTTCTTTAAGGTCTGCATTTCTCAGCAGGTCCCCAGTTTGTAACTGTAGGGCCACGATATTTGCAATTATAAGCCTTTCCTTTAACCAGCAGGGATTTAATAAATGGACTTGGTTAATCATAGCTAGATGCTCCTTAACATCTGACTTTGTTGTGAAAAACATGCGGAAAGTTCAAGCACATGCTTGAATGATTCATTCAGGCCATTTCAAGTCCATGGCTCTGTATGGAAGAGGGAGACAGAGTTTCGGAAGATTTGGGTCAACCGCATCTTGACGACCAACGTGAGCTTCAACAGAGGGGAAACTATCCGAAGATAAGAACTGGTTTTTAAGAGTTGCCATGTCTGTGAGAGCCCGCCTAGATATACTGTCTTTAATTAACTGGGTTTGAAGAGCCCATTAATGCAACGTTAAAAGGAACCAGTCTCCATGGGTTCTCACAGTGGGAAAGGTATCCAAGGCTTTCAATTTACAAGGTCTTATTACAAAAGTGCCCTGCTGTTCTGGTCCCTGTTCTTTCTGCCTGGGAGCAATTTAATGATCTGCTTTAGAGCAGAGAAATGGTCAGAGAGAAAATGTTCAGTGTTATGTGTTAGCGATCAAACACCCAGCGGAATTTACAATGGTAACCAGACACTTCCTTTTCATATCAAAGTGGAACAGGGACAATGACATAAATACATTTGATTTGAAAAACCCTAACTGAACAAACTGGTAGTTCTCCATGAGTGTTTGTTGATAGTATGAGGCTAGTACGGAGTATGAAGCAAAGCTCAAATGATCTAGATGAAAGAAAAAGGAGGAAGAGAAGGAAGAAAGCTTCTTTAAAGATAATATGGCTTTTGACTTGAAAGTCTCTTAATTTATTCTTCATTTATTCAACATCATTTAAGAAATATAACTATCTACCATGTCCCAGGCCTTCTATTGCCTATGGTGGGGTTAGCAACCACTTTTCCTTTCTTCATTCATTTCACTGTTGGTAAATGACTACAATTTGACAATTATTATTGTACTCTGTTGATAATATTTTGATTACCTTTATTTCCTAGACCTAAATGCAAAGGCCAAAAAATATCACTGGTGAATAAACAAACAAATGAGTATTTCCAGAGAGATTCCTGATCTGGTGTCAATGTGGTCCTCGTTGAAAGCAGAGATAAAACTAATACTTATGATGCAATGTGATAAGAATATAAAAGAAAAAATGTGATAAGAATATAAAAGAAAAAATATAAAAGAAATTGGTGCTAAGAACCATGGAAGTGGGGCCTAGTTACACACCTTAATTGAAGCGAGTAAGAAAATATAGAAGATGTGACATTTCAACCAAGTGTGTTGAGTTTGAAGCATTGAGATGGAGGAAAATACAGAATCTGGGATGAGCTTTGGGCATCTGTTCTTTTAAAACAGAGATTCTAAGATGTGTGAGGTTTACATTTTACAGACCTGGGAGTCCTTTTTTTTTTCCAAGGAAACTAGCATAAACTAAAGGGCATAAAGGAGTTTAGGAATCACACATTTTCAATCCTCAAAGTGCCATTAGTTGTCTCTTAGTTTGTCTTACCTTGGAATGACAGAATAACAGGTAGGTAGGTGAACCACGCTATTTACACTTTGAAATTTAAGAAAACACTGTGAAATTTTAACTTTATCTGGCCTACACTTTCACCGCAATAATTATTCTTTCTTCTAGTAAAAGCAAAACATGGTCTCACGCACACTATCACAACAGCCAAGACAATTTTGGGGTCCCCTCTGGTCTTGCTCCAGTGTTATAGTTTACTTTCTCAGATCTGCCTTTCCTCACTTTTGAACATACTGAATCCCTGAGATAGTTCCATAAGAAGAGGAATTAAGTCATTGCCTTGAGTCCTAAAAGGACAAGCTCCTCTCTAGATTAATGGCTTCACACTAGATCATTGAAAACTTCCTCCAGGCTTAAGTCAAGAATTACTTGCATTCAAAGATGGTTTACCCCCACACTGTATTTTAATAATGCTAGCAGGTAGATATAGTATATCAGACATCAAATTTCCTGAGTTCATTAAGCCATGTCCGGTCTTGATTCAAAACACTTAGGAGGCATTATATATTATGTAAAATAGAGAATGTGGAGAAGAACATTGCTTGTCTACAAGAATCATTAATGTGACCCTCTTGCTAGAGGAGAAGCAAGTGGACCACTCAAGAATTCATCCCATGAGAATGCAGCAAGGCTCTGACTGCTGCCTGGTCACTCGTATAAAATGTTGCTTGCTCACACTACATATCAAAAGCATAAGTCAATTTTAGCAGACAAAGCTGTAATACCACAATGAGAAAGCAAATTAGTGATGGCAGAATTCGGTGAGTTTATGATGTATAATTGTCAATTGGGGAAAAAAAAACCACTTCTTAGTGGGAAAGTTGCTAAAAGCAGACAATGGATCAGGTGAGACAAAAAGGTTAAAAACTGCTTACTTTGGAAAACTGCAAAAGGATTTTCTGTTACGAGTTTATCCTTGAACCACGCAGGTTTGAACTATGCAGGTTCCCTCCTACACAGATATTTTTTAAAGTCAACATGGGACAGTCCAGGAAATGTATTTTTTTCTCATGATGTTATTAAGAGAATTCTCTTCTCTCCAGCTTATTTTATGGTAAGAATACAGTGTGTAATACATATAACATACAAAGCATGTGTTCATCGACGCTTTATGTTATTGATAAGGCCTCTAGTCAATGTCAGGCTATTGGGCAAGCTTTGGGGGAGTCAAAAGTTATACTTGGCATCGTGAGAGGGCAGGGGGTTAGTGCCTCTGACCCCCACATTGCTCAAGGGTGAACTGTTCTTTCATTTAGGTCTCATGGATGCTGGCTCTAAAAGGGAGCTATGCCTTGCAAGTTGGCAGGGGGCGGGGCATGGCTGGGGGTGCTTACTGGATGCAGAGGGACTAAGACAATAATTTGTCCCAAATCACTGTTTTGTTGCAGAAAATATATCCAAGATTTTTTACTTTTTTCTTGACTCCTTTTCAAAACATACGCTTTCATATCCTGGGTGTCTCTTTTTAGCTAAAAGGGCCTAATAACATATCTTGCCACAGAACTGACCTCAAAAGAGAATCTCTATCACATATACATTTTGTGTGGTCCTTTGAGTTTTATAGGATAAGATTTGGTATCTTCATAGGCTTCCCTAAGGAGAATGAATCTGAGTGAAAATTAAGTTACTGGAATCAACACAGAGATATTTTAATTTATAAAATGCTACATTCCAGATGGAAACTTCTATTTCTTAAAGTTTTGCCTGTAAAAAAAAGAATCCCTCAAAGATGTCAGGCCATTGCACAAGCCAGACTTGATCCAATTATTTTATCTACTCAAATACTGAAAAGTCCACTGAGGCAGCAACATTTCTTAGGTCTAAATGAACCCTGGTCACAAATCCTCAAGCAAAAGAAACATGCATTTCAGTGGCCACAGCTCTGGGGCTCACACTCTAGCATGAGCCTATAACAATAGTATCAAGCAATGTTTTCACATGAGTAGACCATGTCTTTTCTCTTTCATAAGTATGGCTTAGAGAAATTCATCTGGAAAAGTGTGTGTACAAATGCACAAACACACACACTGAATACCTATTCAACAGGACGCGATGTCCCACTAAAGATAGCCTTTAAATAATCTGTGGTTGGAATGAGGAAGACATGAAGCATTCTAAAGGACAACTTTTTTTTAAGATTTTATTTATTTATTTGACAGACAGAGATCACAAGTAGGCAGAGAGGCAAGGTAGAGAGAGAGGAGGAAGCAGGCTCCCCACGGAGCAGAGAGCCCGATGCGGGGCTCGATCTCAGGACCCTGGGATCATGACCTGAGCTGAAGGCAGAGGCTTTAATCCACTGAGCCACCCAGGTGCCCCTAAAGGACAAATTTTTAAGAGGTGAAAAGCATCGGATAGTCATTTTCCTACCCTATAGGAAGGGAGATGGAATATTTGAATTCATCAGAAAAATCACTAGTCACTGTTTTTTTGTAAAATCAGATGGTTAAAGCCTTGGAACAGTAAGAAAAGACCTTGTATAGTAACAACAGAAAGGACATTGGATATTCAACTTTATAAATGATCAGAGCCCAAAGAGAAAATGTGACTCGTCTACAATCACGGAGCTGTTTGGTGGCCTCGCTGAAATTAGAACCCAAGTTTTCTTGGTATACCACCCTGTTTTTCTATTTTCCATATGCTATCTTTATTTCTACTTAATGTGAATTTTGTTGGGGGGTGGGGAATAGTGTTTCTCCAGGAAGAAAGAAGCTAAAGTCCACTAGCAAGGTTGCTGCTGATTTGGGGTAGGTCTGATTGGAATATGGCAGAATGTGGTTTGCTTTATTTGGCCGGGAGCATTTCTCTGTAACCTGAGGATTCATTAGTTTGAAGGACTGGCCTTTTGCCTCTTTCCAAGGCCATTTTAGATGCAAATTGTACCCCAGACATCATTTTTAAGTGACAGGAAAATCTCTGGAGATAACAAGAATCAGTCTGTTAAATTTATGGACCCTTTGCATTTTCTAATCCTTCTTGATGAATGACTCAGTTTCCAGCCAGGGTCTGAACTTAAGAGTTGATAAAGCATCAGTTGAAGCTGCTGGCTACTAAATCATGTGAGCGATGGCTTAATCAGCCTTTCTGCTCCTTCCACTACCTTCCCACAGAATTCCCTCTATGGAGGTTAATTCCTTCTACGGAGCCAGGTCAGCAAGAGATGGACACCCAATAGGCCATTTGTAGCCATCAGATAACATGGGAAGAGATGTTGACCAGCAGAGTGACTCAGTTCCACTGCTGAGAATACTGTTAAGACAGAAAACCTTGACTGAGAGGTGGTGGAAGCTTGAGAAGGAGCTGTACACCAGGGGGACCATGAAAACAAGACAGAGTTACAAGGAGGTTAACAACTTGGGTCATTAGAGAAAAGACACCTCTGGTGATACTGGGGTGATATTGGGTATGTCGCTGGCTTTGAACATCTGTAGTAAGAAGTCATGCCTGGGGGCAGAAGACACAGCAAATTCCAGGGGAAGTTTGCAAACCCTTGTGAGAGGGGAACGGAACAGAGCTTTTGAATGAGAGAAGAACTTCAGTTTTCTTCTCCAACATTTGATTATGGAAATTTCCCTGAAAGCCCAACTTCTGGCAAATTCAGACGGGTTTCCACTTTTCTGAAACCAAGTTTTGGCATGTAGTTTTAAGCATGGGGGGCAGTCACACAGAGAAATCTCTACAGTCTTCCATTGCCCACTTTGTTTCATTAAAATTTTGTTGCCCACATGAGTAGGTAGTTTAATTACGATTGAGAAAAAACTGTAACTAAGGTGGCCCATGTTTAGTTGAGTGTTTACCTGAGGTGTCTTTCCATACCTAGGCGCATGTCCTCAGCCAGATTCCAGAACGTGGAGAACATGAAGATGAAGACAGAGCTGAGCGGTGTGGCTTCCTCTCTTCCATTAGGATCCAAGGCAAAGCCTTCACTAAAGATAGGCACTACGAACTGCTTGGCTAAGAATACACCCACCATGAGGGGAGAGGAAGTCTATTTTGGGTGAGGGCAAGTGTTTCCTTCTATTCTCTACACCGAGGTCCTTTGGGTCTTCTCAGCCTTACTGCTTAAAATCAGATCACTTCACAGCAGCAGGAACATGTCCCGGGAGGCTTTTAAAAATACAGATTCTCAGGTCTCAATTCAAACTTGCTTACAACAATCTGAGATTTTTCAACCCACCCATATGTATGTTAAAGCTTGAGAAACACTGTTCTAAAGAAAGCCCCGAACAAAGCTTTTCTTCCTTGAGGGTCTGAAGACTCCTGTGGCCACCCAAGCTCCTGTGGCCAAATCCACCCCTTTGAAGAGAAACAAACTAACATAAATGTATATATATATAAATATCATAAAATTATAAATATGTACAAATATTATAAAATTTATAAATACATAAATATACATATATATATTTATGTGCCTCAATGTAAATTTGCAGACCAGCTTTCCTATGCATGAGGTAGTCAGTGTGTTTTTAAATGATTCAGGTGGATTAAGGCTGTTTTTCTCTTTCTTCTTCCCCCCTTCTTTCCCTCCTTCCTCTACATACTACCTACTACCTCCTTCTCTCTATGACATGAAGAATCAAGTCTATCAGTCTATAAACTTTCAGTATTTTCGCATGAAGACAAAAACATTTCTCTTGCAGGTTTGAGAATCTCTGCGGAGATTCTGTATTGAGAGTCTGTATTCTTAGGCATAAATGTGAGATTTTGCTGGCAGAGTGATTGATAAGGTATCATCTGTGATCCTCGCCTGATCTGGGATCCTCCTGGCAACAGAGTGTCCCTCAGAGCTGTATCAGAGACCAAAACCTTACTGCACCAGGATCTGCTATAAAAACAGAAACACTACTTCATAATTAAAAATTTAACATTTTCGTTTCAATTGCCTCCAGGTCTCCCTAAATGGGTAGACTTGAAAAAACAAAGCTGATTTTTCATCTTTTTGGGGAATGTCCTTACACAGGTACAAAGAACTTTGTGGCCAGATGGGAGTTTGCTTAATACACCAAAAAATGGCTCTAAAAACCCAAGTTCCTTTTTTTAGTGGATTTTAAATAAATTGCTGAGTAAACAAATATTTACTTTTAGCCAAGTGCTACAGGGGGAGACAGAAATTATAGGTTTTTCTAGTAATAATTTTTGGATTTTCATATATACACACTTAGATCTGTACTGCTTCATTTCAAACTCAGGGAGAATATCTATGATTACAGATATAAACTGGTATCCTTGGAGTTTTAAAAATATTTTCTCCCAGATAATTTTCCATACCCAAATTTAGAGAGTAAATGAGCCAATCCTTCCCTCTGATGGCAAAGGGGAAACACAGTGTATAAAGGAATGCAAATTAGGTGTAGTCACAGTCCAAATGGATTTTTGAATAACAGTAAACAGTGATCATCATTAATGATACCAGGATTTAAAGAAAATATTGTAGCTTAAAGTTTTAGCAATATTGTATCCTTTGGAGTTAGAATTACAACAGTATCCTCCTTGAAGTGAAGTAATCCCACAGATCCTACAGATCATTGAATTAAAAAAAAAAAAACTAGAGAAAATAAGCAGCCCATCTTTCAATTTCTAATTTATATGTGTCTGTATACTTTTTCATTTATGATTTTCTGTGGCCAAATCCCGGCAACAGATCCAGAATGAGACCATCACATTTGTGGTAAATGGTAATTCACATTATATTCTTGTTTATGTCTAGTCTCTAAGCACTAAAATTCCATGATGGCCAGCTGGGTAGTCAGATAGGACTCACCAATCTATCTGTCTATCCGTCATTGACTTATCTTTAGGAGTCAGTCTTCTGGGTCTCCCAGAAAACGAAATTGACTGCGTTTTTGTGTATATGTGTATAAATCTGCTACCAGCAAGGAAATTTGTTTGGTATTATGTGCTTACACAGACCAAACCTGAAGAAAGTAGTTTATGCATATAACTTATGATGATTTAAATTCCTCCTGCCCATACAGTTAATTTTTAAATTATTATTTATGTTAAATTACAAGATAGCAAAATTTATTTGAATACATTCTATAATTCAGAAACATTGTATTCTCTAGGTTTAAAAGTATGAGTATATAAATTGTTGACTTTATAGTTTTACTGAGAGAGAGGGAGGGAGAGAAAGAGAAAGGAGACGGGGAGAAAGAGAGAGAGAGAGGAGGGTAAGGAATGAATTTTTCATGGAATGAATGTCCACTGATTCTGTATTATTGAATATCATCTAAGGGCTCAGTTTCCTTCCTGATCCCCAAACTCCTTTCTGTTCCCAAATTTCACTAGGTCTTGTCTTTAGATTTCTAATCAACAGTGTGACTAGGGTATTTTTCCCGGAGAAATTTCAATAAGGAAATGTATTAATATTTTAAATCGACAAAAATCCTTTCACAAATTTAAGGTATATGATAGCCATCCGGCAACAGAGAGAAGGTTGCAAGAATAAACAGAAATGGGATATTCAGAGTCAAAGTGTTAGAGGGAGGAACAAGGACTTTGGAAAAGTCTAGAAAGTTTTTCTAGGAAGTGCGAACTCAGCCAGGAATCCAGATTTACATACATAAAGCTGAAGGGGAAATAATATAAGTTTCTCAGTGCCAGGGAATAGGACACACTAGCAGCAAACTTTGCCTCCTCCAAAATTTGGCCTCTGCTGTCAGAATTACACAAGGGAAAAAAAAAAGGGAAGCTGATGAAATGCTTCTGGAACAACCCAATTCATGGATTTTGAAATAGCGGATTCCTGTGCCACCTTTTAGTCATTTCTGGCTTTTAAGTTTCTGGGCAAATATGAATAATCCCATAGAAAGTACACAAAGTAATAAATGTTGTGAAGGACTAGCTGGTAATTGTGGTTAGGCTTCTGTGCAATATTTACTACCTGGTGGCCCCACCTGATGGTGATTCCTGAGTGACTGCCCCTCCCTTCTCTGTGTCCTCACGCAAGCCTGTCCAGCTGCCTGGCGAGTCCATGGCTCAGGAGGACTTCTCAGGTCCCGTGAGTCACAAAATCAATTGGTGCTCCAGAGACACTCTTGGCTGGTCTGGCAACTTCAGGCGGTCTGGCAAAGATACAAAGTGGTGCTCTTTGTATCATGACCCCCTCTTCAGATTCTCTTCCACATTAAAGGGGGGCCTTTCCTGAGTAGGAGCTCCTCTACGTATCCCAGAGGCAACAGCAGGGGACATGCCTCGATTTTACGGTTTCCTGATGGTTTTAATGAATTACTTGCAGTGTCAGCTGGAACCCTGCAAGGGAGAGTTCCATGCTGGATTCTGAGGGGGAAAGTTTCATGAGGAACACAAACCCATGACTGGTCTAGGGTCCAAGATATGCCCATGTTTTTCTTGAAAATCTGCATAAAGCTGGGTCCTCGCTTCTCCTTCAGATCTATACAAGATTGGGCATGTCCTTTACTTCAATCCAGGGAATGCAAAAGCCTGTATGTCTGAACACACCAAGGTCCTCGGCAGAGCAAAAGTCTTTGCATTTAACAATATCCAACCTGGGGGCGCCCGAGTGGCTCATTCTGTTAAGCGTCTGCCTTCGGCCCAGGTCATGATCCCAGGATCTTGGGATCGAGCCCCACTACAGTCTCCCTGCTCAGCAGGAAGCCTGCTTCTCCTTCTCTCTCTGCCTCTCCCCCTGCTTCTGCTTACTCTCTCCCTCTTTCCCTCTGTCAAAGAAACAAATAAAACCTTAAAAAAAACTAAAATAAACAAACAAAAAACCCCAATATCCAACCTGGCAAGAAGAAAGTATTGCTCTAATTAAGCATCTGTCCCTCTTCATACCTAGGGAAGCAAAAGTCCTATCACTGGATAATATCCACACTTCTTAGAAGAGTGTAGTCACTTAAATAATTTCACTCTCTTTTTATACAAACAGTACTCTTAAATCTATAATTTTCCCCAAGATGATTAACATGTCTATGGGGATGAAAAACATCTGTGTTCCTCCTCTGGTTTGCTCAATCTTAAGAAGGGAAGTACTACCGCCTGAATGTTTGTGCCCCGCCCCCCCCAAATTCATGTATTAAAATTTTAACCCTCAAGATAATAGTATTAGAGGTGAGCCCTTGATAGGTGGTTAGATCACAGGGATGAGACCGTTATGATTGGGATCAGTGGCCATATAAAAGAAACCCCAGATAATTCTTTTGCCCTTTGCCATATGAGGACACAGTGAGAAGACTTCTTTTTGAACAGAACAAAGGCTCTCACCACAACATGGTGGCACCCTTGTCTTGGACATCCAGTCTTCAAAACCATGAGAAATAAATTCCTGTTTTCTATATGTCATCCCGTTTATGGCATTTTGGGGATAGCAGCCCAAAGGAACTAAGATAGGAGGGGAGGTAGGTATTTACTAATTTTGAAGGAAGTTGTTATTTGTTTACAATTTCATCAGAAATTTCTGGTCCAGGGACACTTAGGCGCCTCAGTCGGTTAAGCCTCTGACTCTTGATTTTGGGCTCAGGTCATGATCGCAGGGTCCTGGGATCAAGCCCTGGGTCAGGCTTCCTTCTCAGTGAGGAGTCTGCTTCTCCCTCTCCCTCTGCCCCACCTCTACTCTCTCTCTTTTAAATAAATAAATAAATCTTTTAAAAACAAAGAAATTTCTGCTCTAGGGACAATATCTCTATTTCATAATTTTTATATCGCCAAAAGCACCTAATGAGGTGCCTTGGGGATCCATCTTTTTATTTTTTATTTTTTTGTTTGTTTGTTTATTTGACAGAGAGAGAACTCATGACCAGGGGGAGCGGGAGGGAGAGGGTGAGGGAGAAGCAGGCTCCCTGCTGAGCAGAGAGCCTGATGCGGGGCTCGATCCCAGGACCTCGGGATCATGACTTGCGCTGAAGGCAGACACTTAACCCACTGAGCCACCCAGGCGCCCTGGAAATTCATTTGTTGATAAACAAATAGATGGGTGTATCTACTAAAAGAAGGTCACAAGTATACCTTCACATCATCATAGAGAAATGTGGTAAACAAAGATTTCAGTAAATGCTAACTCTTATGTCCATTTCCACCGAAGGAAGCAGGTGGTTAGATGTGATAATCCTCTCAATTCTCCCTCTCTTGTCTTGAGTTTTTATATTTGGGGTTTTCGTAGGACGTTGCCCCCTAGATTTATTCTTGGTTATGTCAACCGTGGGCACTCCCTCTCTTACCTCAGACGAGGATGCCGACGCAGGCTTCACAAATCAATTGGACTTGGAGGAACCCCTAGCTTCGCTTTTAGGATTAATGTGCAGAGTCACACCTCGAACCCGAGATAACCGAGCTGATGGCAGCTGCCAAGATGCAGAAGTGATGTCATGGGAGGTACCTGGGATCTTGGTCAGCTCTCCTCTCACTGAGAATGTGGTATCAAGTCTCTGGTCTGTGGTTTTGCCCAAAAACCCCAGGCAGCGTCTGAAAAGAATGTACTGAAGTAACTTGTCTCTTTCTAAATATATCTTTAAAAGGACACTCTCCTTCAGATATTCTGTTTAAATTGGAGAACAATTTTGTCAGGAAATGTATAGTCCATGTCACACTTAACAAGAACGTGTTTACCCAAAACGTTAACACAGATGAGTAATCTCACCGTCCGGTGCCAGTTCTCTGCAGGTGGGATTCCCGTAAACAGCCAGACACTTTGAACTTATGGTTTTCTCTTTATGTCATACTCTGACCACTAAAACAACACACCGCCGTGGAGTTCTTCCCTGCTAAAACCCAAACACACCCACCTCATGGAAACTTACTCTGGAAAAAGGAGAAAGGAAAGTATCTTTCTAGAGAAAGCTCATGTTCATCTCCTCGACTTGGATGAGTCTTTCACTGCAAATTGGACATGGCCACACCCTACGCACTGGTCTGAGACCCAGACAGCTGGTTCTGGAGGTCTGGTGAGTCGCTCTGCAAATGGCGCCTGTGCCTTAAGAGACCCAGGCAACTCTTACAAGAGTGACCTGCTTTGGAGATCTGATGACCTCTCAGCTTCCCTTACAAAAATGATTGTATTGCAGATTTCAAAGCTCCTTCTCAATCTCTCCTTGCTTTCTTTCTTCCTCCCTTCTTCTCACCTTTTCTCCCTCCCTCCCTCCTTCAATTTTATTTATTTATTTATTTGAGAGAAAATAAGCAGTGAGGAGGGGCAGAGGGACAGAGAAGCAGACTCCCCACTGAGCAGGAAGCCCAACTCAGGGCTCGATCCCAGGACTCCAGGATCATGACCTGAGCTGTAGACAGATGCTTAACCGACTGAGCCACCCAGGCGCCCCTCTTCTCGGCTTTCTTGCCTCACCTTCTCCACACCTGTATTATAGTGCACCACTTCTTCCTTCATTCACCTCCCTCATTCAACTGCCTGCTGCTTGAAGGCCGAAGTCCCCGTCTTCTTAGTTAAAAACTAAGTCTCAACTCCTAACCCAGTCCTGCCATCACGTTGCAAGTTCTCCACCAATGTTTGCTGAATGAACGAAAGAATAAGTATCTTTTTTATTATTTCAATGTATTCTATTTAATGTAGCAACTGTAGAAATTTATGGTTGAGGACAAGATGTTGCTTGGACTTGGTACTTGTATCATTTGGATCGATTTCTATGAACTCTGGTCTCAGAGTTCGGTAGTTGCTTGCATTGCGTGTCTGTGGTCTCTCCTCCAGAGCAGTCCTTCTTGGGAATACCAGTAGGATTAAATGAAGGTGATGTCTACTTACAACACAGGACACTGGAAGTGTTTGATCAAATGAGGCTATTATTTTAGAACTATCTAAGTATCCGGGTACCAGTTTCAGAGCACTGATTCTATTCATCAGACCTGAGGAGCAATCTCCATGAAAATGATTTGGTAAACGTGGAAGCTTTCATCTCCTGAGGAGATGGTGTTAAACTCCAAAGTAATTTTTTGGCCTAGAATGAGTGGTGGGGAACATCAGAATATCGTGTAGAATTTAATCCCTGCCACGAGCACAGGAAAGCCCTGGGCACAACTGAGATTTTTTTATCTGTAGGCACAATGATTTTATCTGAATATTCCAAGTGGGAGCTTAAGGTGGCTAACTGGGTTTTTCAGACCTTCCGTCAATCAAGAGGGGAGGGGAGATAAAAGGAAGAGAGACAGCGATTTTTAAAGCTTGGATTATCAAGATTTACTGCTTTGCGATCACCATGTCCCTGATGTGTTTTAATCACTTATAGGATGTGTTGAAAGAAAACTCAGATGAGTAATAAAGAGGAGAACTTTGTGAATGATTTATAGATAGGAATATATGGAACTGATTAAAGTTCTCTATAAAAATCTCTCCCTCTAATTTGCTGGGTGTTTTTTGGTTTGGTTTTGTTTTTAGTTAGAGTAGATTCTCTTAAAAATTTTTATTGAGATATAATTTACACATTTTAAGTTCGATGAACTTTGACAAAAGCATACACCCATGTGACCCACGTCCCTATCAAGAAAATAGAACATCACCATTCCCATCAACGCAACAAGACACCCCACCCTCCAATTCCACTTATCACCAACTTGGAGAAATCATCATTCTGATTCCTCTAGATTATTTTGCCTGTCTTAGAATTTCATATAAGTGAAATCATCCATTTTGTGTATTGCTGCGTGGTATTTAATTACGAGGTTATTCTGCAATATGTTTAACCATCCTCTTCATGGAAATTTAGACAGTTTTCAGTTTTTGTGTATTACAAGTAAACTTCTTCTGAACATTTTTGTATGTGTTTTTTGGTAGATGTCTGTTTTCTGCTTTTGTGGCTAAATACCCAGAGGCAGAATTCCTGGGTCACAGAGTTGGTAGGTGTATATATAACTTCATGAGAAACTATCATAGTGATTTCAGGTTTTATATTCTCACAGCCATATTTGAGAATTCTGGCTGCTTCCCATACTCACTAATACATTTTTTTTTAGTTTTATTCATTTATTTAACAGAGATCACAAGGAGGCAGAGAGGCAGGCAGAGAGAGAGGAGGGGGGAAGCAGGCTCCCCACTGAGCAGAGAGCCCAGTGCAGAGCTCAATCCCAGGATCCTGGGATCACAACCTGAGCTGAAGGCAGATGCTTAAACCACTGAGCCACCCAGGTGCCCCATTCTCACCAATAGTTGATGCTGTATGACTTTTTATTTTAGGAAGGCAAATGGGCATGTCATGATATCTTAGTGGCTTTAATTTGCAATTCCCTAGTGGCTAATGATGTTAAGGACTGTCTCAGTTTGGTCTGCTAGAGCAAAAATAGCAGAGGTTGGTGGCTTATAGAGACAAATATCTATTGTTGAAGGAATTCTAAACTGCTCTATTCCTTACTTGGGTAAGATTCAGTTTTATCTATGTAAAATAGGAATAATTTTCTCCCTTCAAGATACTGTTAGGAGAATAAATCATTTATATACAGCACTCACTGGGTAATCGCAATTGGCATGTATGAAGTGAATGGGTTGTAACACACATCCTCCAAGGAAATTACCTCCAATCCATTCATGACTAGGTATGTCATCATGGCCCAGAATACCTAGCATTCACCCATCAGCGATGAATGGATGAAGATGATGTAGAATATACATGTATGATGGAATATTATTCAGCCACGAGAAAGGAGGAAATCCTACCATTTGTGACAACATGGATGGATCTTGAGGGCATTATGTTGAGTGAAATAAGTCAGACAGAGAAAGATAAATCTTGTAAGATATCACTGGTGTCTGGTGGTGTAAAAAAGTTGAACACACAGACACAGAGTAGAATGATAATTACCAAGGGCTGGAGGTTGTATGGGGCAGTTGGGGAAATGCTGGTCTACACATGTAATTTGATTTACAATCAAAATATTAATCTCTCCATATTCTTGAAGTTTATCTTAAAATTTGAGTTAAAGAAAATAACTTCAGTATACAACTTCTGGAAACAAGAAACAATTTGGATCAGTAGACATAATTGTCCACATTACCTAAGTGACCATCTTGAGAGGATTCTGAATTATCTCTGGGCCACTTGCTTGTAGGCATGTACTTCTAGGCATTGTTTTGGTGGCCACTGAGTTGTCTTGCTCCTTTATTTTAATATGCTCATAGTAGCATTTGGTGTATATACAGTTGATAGAATTTATGCCTAAAGTCTTATAAGAGAAATGCCCATATTCCTCATGTGGAAGCATCCTGTTTGCTGTTGCATGGCTGGTTATTTTGCTACATGATGACTCTTCAGAGTAGGTCTTTAAAATCCTTTTGGTCTACTCTACTGTCCTTCTTCAAGAAAGAGAAGAAATAACCTTCAGAAAATATCAGTTTTTGTGCAGTGCTATTTAAACGTGCTCAAAGTAAAACCAAGAGACATCCAACAGAAGACAGTTGAAATTAACCAGGCAAAATATGATGGAGAATGGGACTGCATCCTTAGGGCGGTGGCAGAAGGGAGGAGAACAGGTCAAGCAACAGGACTTATGACTGGACAAAGTACAGGGCATGAGAGATAAAGTAGCATCAGCCATGAGTTGGTACCTTGGGAAATTAATCTAGGATGAAACACAAATTGGAATTAATTACCAAACATTCACTACTTTTAAATATTGCATATACTGTTATTTATCTTTTTAAACAAAATTTTTGTTATCCTATTGATATCTAAGTGATTGTTCAACATTAGATAACCAAACTTCCATAACTTAGACATAGTGGACAATTTCTTAGAAGATAAGAACTCGGGGCACCTGGGTGGCTCAGTGGGTTAAGCCTCTGCCTGCAGCTCAGGTCATGATCCCAGGGTCCTGGGATCGAGCCCCACATTGGGCTCTCTTCTCAGCAGGGAGCCTGCTTCCTCCTGTCTCTCTGCCTGCCTGCCTCTCTGCCTACTTGTGATCTCTCTCTATCTATTAAATAAGTAAAAATCTTTAAAAAAAAAAAAAAAAGAGGATAAGAACTCCTGGATTGACTCAGGAAGGAAATTAGAAGATACCTATAAAAATAAAGAGACTGGGTTACTAGTCAAGAATTTCTCCCACAAGGAAATGTCCCAGCCTAGATAGCCTCATAGGTGAATTCTACCAAGCAGTGAAATAAGAAGTAACACCAATCTTACACAAACTCTTCTAAGAATAGAAGGGGGATACTTTTAATATTTTATTTACTTATTTGACAGAGAAAGAGAGAGACAGCACAAGTTGGGGGAGCAGCAGGCAAAGGCAGAAGGAGAAGCAGGCTCCCCGATGAGCAGGGAGCCCCATGCGGAACCTGATGTCGGGCTGGATCTGAGAACCCCGCTATCATGCCCTGAGCTGAAGGCAGATGCTTGACCGACTGAGCCACCCAGGTGCCCTAAAGGGGAATACTTTAAAACTCATTTGATGAGGCCAGTTTTACCCTTATACAAAAACCTAACAAAGACATCACAAGAAAGGAAAACTATTAAACGATATTTCTTATAAATTTAAACATGAAAATCCTCAATAGATTACTAGGAAACTCAATCTAGCAGTCTATAAAAAAAGATTCTACACTGTGAACATATCAAACTTACTCAGGATTTCAAGATTGGTTCAACATAAGAATTTCAATTACATACACCATCACAGCAGAATAAAAGGGAAAAGGACACATGATCATCTCAATCAACAAAGAAAGAATAGTTGACCAAATCCATCACTCTTTCATGAAAAAAAAAAAGAAGAAACATCCAGCAAATTTAAAATGGAAGGAAACTCCCCCAACCCAATAAAGAATATCTATAAAAATTCTATAGCTAGCATCATACTTAATGGTGAAAAATGAAAATTTACTCCCTAAGACCGAGAACAAGACAAGGGCATCTGATCTCATCTCACCACTTCTATTCAGCATTGTACTGGAAATTTTAGCCAGGGCAGTTAGGCAAGAAAATTAAGTAAAGAGCATTCAGATTGGACAAGAAGAAGCAAAACTCTCTCTACCAACAGATGACATGAGCTTGGGTACACAAAATCCTAAGGAATCCACAGAAATACTATTAAGAATAATCAAAGAGCCCAGTGAAGTTGCAGAGTATGATATCAATATACCAAAATCAATTTGATTTTTATACACTACCGATGAAAAATTTGAAATTAAGCTAAGAAAATTCCATTTATAAAAGCACCAAAACAGATACAATCCATAGGACTAAATTTAGCCAAATAAGCACAGACTTCACTTTGAAAACTGCAAAATAGGGGCATCTGGGCACCTCAGTTGGTTGAGCATCTGCCTCTGGTTCAGGTCATGATCCTGGGGTCCCGGGATTGAGCCCCAGGTCTGCTCCCTGCTCAGTGGGTAGCCTGCTTCTCCCTCTTCCTCTCCCTCTCCCTGTTGCTCCTCCTGCTTGTGCTCTTTCTTTCTCTGTAAAATAAATACATAGAATCTTTAAAAACACAAGAAATAATAAAAGAAGAAGAAAAGAAAACTATAAAATGTTGCTGAAAGAAATGAAAGGAAATATAAATAAGTAAGAAAATATCCCAAATTTATGGACCAGGGGATGTGTTTTCCATTTTTGTTAAAATGACATCATGCCCCAAAGCTATCCACAAGTTCACTACAATCCTTATCAAAATTGTGGCAAGCTTTTGTTTTTTTTTTTCTTTTCGGAAAATGATAAGTTGATCCTAAACTTCACATGGAAATATAAGTGATAATTCCAGCAACCCAAGATAGGCAAAGCAATCCAGAACAGAACACAGCTGGAGGACTTACTCTGTCCCATGTTATAACTTACAACAAAGCTAGTATAATGAAAACCATGGTGGTGGCACAAGGATAGATACGTAGATCGATGGGGTAGAACTGAAATTCCAATCATACACTCACATTTGTGGTCGATGATTTTTAACAGAGGTTTCAAGATGACTCTCTATGGAAAGAACAGTCTTTCTAACGAGTAGTACTGGGACAATTGACCAGTCACAGGCAACAGAATGAAACTGAATGCTTTCCTCACACCATACGCACATGAACTCTAAATGGGTCATAAACCTAAAGCTGAAACTATACAGCTCTTAGAAGAAATCCAGGAGTAAGTTTTCATGGCCTTGGGTCACAGCTTTCTTAGATATGACAGCAAAACCACAAGTGACAAAAAATGAAAATGAACAAAAAAATCTCTTCATCAAAAATAAAATTTGTATGTTTCAAAAGATACCACCAAGAAGTTAAAAGACAAACCCCAGGATAAGAGAAAATATTTGCAAACCATATATTTGATAAGGTAATGGTATCTAGAATATATAAAGAATTCTTACAACTCAAAAATTAAAAAATACAGTTTTAAAATAGGAAAGATATCTGAATAGACATTTCTCAAAAGAAAAGAAAGAAAGAAAGAAAGAAAACAAATGTTCAATAAGTGCATGAAAAAATGCTCTATATCATTACAAGGATCTGGACAGATGTTTCCCCAAAGATATACAAATGGCCAATAATCACATGGAAAGATTCACAGCATCATTAGCCATTAGTGAAATGCAAATCAAAACCATGATTTTCTGTGACATTTTACACACATTGGTACGGCCGTAATGAACATAACAGAAAGTAACAAGTGTTAGGGGTGCTGGAGAGAAATCAGAATGCTTACACACTGCTAGAGGGATTATAAAATGGTAAAAACACTGTAAAACTATTCCGCAGATTCTCATCGGTTTAAACACACTGCAACCCAGCAATTCCATTTCTCGGTATACATCCAAGAGGAATGGAAACTTCCACCAAGGTAAAAACTTAGACATGAATTTTTAGAGCAGCTGCATTCATGATGGCCCCAAAGTAGAAAGAATCTGAATGTCCATCAACTGATGGGGGGAAGAATAAAAAGTAATAATGCATTCATGCTGTGGAATACTACTGGGCCATGTAAACGAATGAAGAATTGAGACAGGCTACATAGAGAAGAGCCTTGACAAATAGCATGCTAAGTGAAATTACACTAAGTAACAATATTTATTTTCAAAACAAAAGGAAAGAGAAACCTGAGCTCAACTCACTCTTAAGTCCTCGCACATACTGACATTTCACGGTGGAGAGTTTCATTGTATGACCTCTGAGCGACAGGATTAGAGACAAACTAAGTTCTGTTGCTACATTCTTGGTGGCTGAACCAAACTGTTCTTTTATAGTAAAAAGATTTACTTGTAAAAAAAGAAAAAGACACAAGTAGGGTTAATCTGTTTCCTAGGTGGTAAAATTAAAGCCCCTATATTGTACTCTGTGGGAGGGCTTGCAAATGTTTAACTTCTTTACAATTGCTCTGAGCATCTGGTGTGAAACAGATGATCTCTCTTTCTTGAAATCTCCCCAAACCCTCTTCCTCCCAAAAAGAGTTCAAGAAGGTCCCAGTGTGAGTGATGAGAATGTTCTTTACCTTAAGTTGTAAATTCCTCCCAGAGCTTATTCCTAAATGACTAGACAATCCAGCCATAACATAATTCACTTTGCAGTTTATTTCCTCCACCACTATTTGGAGACCACTAGGAATCACTTCCGAATTTGGTACTCCAGATAAAATATTTGATAGACACAGCGCTAAAAGAACAAACAGAACAGGTGGGTAAGTAGGTAGTTAGATAAGTAGGTTGAATAAGACTTGGGAGTGGGTACATGCTGTAGGGAAATAGATACAAGGTGTCCTAGGTCCTCAAAGAAAGGAAGCTAACCCAATCTGCAATGGTCAGGGACCGCCTCTAGCAGGGTTTAAATCTTCACCTTAAGAAATAATTAGGTTCTAAAGAGGAGGAAAAGGAAGAAAGGAAAAGGAAGGGCAGTCATTTCTGCCAGAATTTTAGCAAGATGCGGGCAAGGTGTTGGGAGAACACACATGTGTGGTTATCTGCACATAGTTTGACACACAAGACTATTAGTGGGGCTGCCCATGAGTTGAAACAAAAAGCTGATGCCTCCGATGAGCTTTAGTCCAAGGAGTTCAGAGTTTATGCCAAAGGCATGCCTGAATTTTGGAGACCACATACAGCATGGAAGACAAAGTAGAGGGACATAAAAGTGAAGCCGGGAAGAAAAGTAAAGTCTACTGACTTATTCAAAAGAAGCTTCAACCCCAACTAAAGTAGAAACTCTTGATATGTAGCCAGGGCTGGATTTTAGAGCAGATAGTAGACATAATGAAGCTACGGGTAATCTGAATAAGGGAATGAGGGAGAGGAATGGTTTAGGGTGACTCTGTATTCTCTTTGTACAGCTAAAACCAGGATAGTATAATTTATTGAGAAAGGGAGGTTGGAGAAGTGTGTGTTTTCTTTGTGAAACACCCTGAGATGGGCATGGCACATGTTTCATTTGGGGTGTTCCCCAAATTTCTAGAAGTTTGTTGAGCACAGAACTCTTTAAGGCAGGAAGCTCAACCATGTGCAAGGGAACACTGGAGAGTCATTATCATCTAACGGATGAGTGGGGGAGGGTTGTTCATGGAAAAGACGAAGAATGACCAGAGAGAAGTTTTGAAAGTAAGATCATCAGAGTGTCACAGAAGTCAAGACATGAGGTATTTTCAAGAAGGGAGGAGTCAAGAGTGTCCAATCAGGTAGATAAGTCATGTCACAATAGAGCTGGAAAACCTCTAGATTTTTTGACGAAAGGCCCACTCTGAAATGTTGTCAGAGCCTTTCCATAGATGTGCCTGCATCAGTCTGGATGGCTAGTGGGGGAGTGAGTGTTTTTTTACATTTCAGTAGGATATTTAGATTGCTTTTACGTTTAAAAGAAGGAAATGCTGGATGAGGGGTTGGTGCTATTGTTTCAAGGTGAGGAGAAATGTCTGAGAAGAGAAATGCCACAGAGCAAAATAATTAAGTTTGGGCAGAAGAGGGACCCCTTTTTTCCTCAAGAAGGGAGGATAGATGGAAAAGCAGATAACTAAATAAAACTGTTGCTTATTTCCTTTGGAAATCCCAAACAGTAAAGAAACACAATCTCACTGGCCAATAATTGATGATGCCATGTCCAACTGTCTCCATCTGGCAGGAAGAGCATATGATTTAAGATAGAGAATCTGCCTCCCTGTCTGCACTGGGGCCATCAGATGGGGGGAAAAATAGGCTTGGTGAGTTGGGGGGAAGGTAGAGGGGACAAATGAACTCTCCCTGGGCCCAATCTCACTATATTTTTATCCCCCAGGGAAGAGAACAGATGTTCTCTTTTTTTGTTGAGAAAGCATCATGCTTCCTCCCCAAGTTCATTTTAAACAAGAGGTTTCAAGAGAGGCCACCCACAGCTCGGAGGGTTCCCACTGAGAGGAAAAATAAATGCCAAACCTGTGTGCACTGAGCAAGGAGAAACAGCTGAAAAGAAGAAGGGGGAGGGGGAGACGACTCTATAATTAGAGCTGCTTGACTGAGTTAGGGGCAAAGATGCCATGAAGTTTATCACACTTTTACTCATTATTTTTAACCACTAATAACTGATTGCCATTGATAACAGGCAACATTAACAACTGATTAGTGATAGTCCCGGTTTACTGAGCCCAGAAAGTCTGGAAGTTCTTATAAAAGTACTGTATAATGTCATTTTCTCCCTGGGGATTCATATGGTAATGGGGGTACTCTAGAACCCAGGTTATGAAATAGTAAAAAATTATGAGTACTAACAGTGAGGACCAGAAGTTTTGTTTTTGTTTTTGTTTTTCCATGGGAAAGTAAGTGGGAAATGAGAAATTCTGGAGTCATAAAAAGAAAAAAAAATTCTAGGTTATCATACCACCTGTGGGCTCTGCCAAATACAGCCTTTGGGAAAGTTACTTAATATTTCTATGTATCAATTTTCTTGACCAAAAAAGGGTGGGTCAAAAAGCATATTTTATAGGATTAAATAAATATATAAATGCTAATATTACATATACTTATTTATTATACTTAATATTATTTTTATTGTATATTTTATCCTATGTTTATCTATTTATTGTTACATAATAAAGATCATGCCAGGAAACAGAATTCACAGATGGTTCAAATGTAGATACTTTAAAGAGGAAACTACTTACAGAGATAAAGAGGGGATAAGGGCACATGAGGGAATAATAGTAAAGTTGAAAGAGACTTAACAATTGTGGGAAGCCATTAGCACCCCAGCGGACACAGAGAGAAAAGTGTTATCAGAGGTAGCTAATATCTGAAACCAGTAGACCCACAGAAAAGGGGAAACCCTGGTGGGGTCACTAGTCATGAGGGCATATAGCCCCTGTTGGACTTGATGTCTACACAGGGAGAAAGCAGGAAAAGGAATCTTTGATCTCTCATTTTCTTCCATTCTTTGTCCTTTTGGGATGTCTGTCATTGGATGAAGGCAACAGCCTCTAACCACTGAAGGGAACTCAAGTGATGCTTTCTGTAAAGATCAAAACTCCAGGGCATGAAGCAGGACACAGAAGAGGACAGAAAGAACCTGGATCAGGATAGCACTAAGTAAAATACTAAGGATAGTTCCTAGAAGATAGTAAAAGCTTAATAAATACCACCTAAAATTATTATATCAAATTGACTCGATTGATGAAGAAGGAGAGGATGATGGTGATGATCATGATCATGTATTACAGAAAAACCTAGAGAAGGAAAATTTGAGGAATGCATATATTTATGTTTTTTTCTTTTTTTTTCAAACAGAAATGTTAAGTACTAGGGATGCAGCCAGCACTAATCTCCAAAGATTATATAGGATTGATAGAAGACACAGATATGAAATTGTTGCAATACAAAATGATATATTCTGGGTATCTGGGTCGCTCAGTTGGTTAAGTGTCCAACTCTTGATTTCAGCTCAAGTCATTATCTCAGGGCCATGAGATCAAGCCCCACCTCCGGAAGATTCTCTCTCACCCTCTCCTTCTGCCCCTCCTCCCACTCTTTCTCTCTTTAAAAACAAACAAACAGGGCACCTGGGTGGCTCAGTGGGTTAAAGCCTCTGCCTTCGGCTCAGGTCATGATCCCAGGGTCCTGGGATCGAGCCCCACATCGGGCTCTCTGCTCCGCGGAGAGCCTGCTTCCTTGTCTCTCTCCCTGCCTGCCTCTCTTGCCTACTTGTGGTCTCTGTCTGTCAAATAAGTAAATAAAATATTTAAAAAAACAAACAAACAAACAAACAAACAAAGTGATATATTCTGCTTGGAGAGGTATATGTCCAGTGCTGAGGGCAGTCAATGAATTAACTTACTAAGAAGAATTAGAGAAGTTTTTACCCAAAATAGTTTATCACATTACCCTGAGATTAACATTCCCATCTAGTGATTTAATAACTAACAAATTGTATGACGTGGAATTGCATACAGTTTTCAAGAGTAATTCCAAACTAATGCACATAACTGAAACAATGGAAAGAATAAAATGAAAAAAAAAAGACAAAACAACAAGTAAACAAGCTTATTTTATTGAATAAAATCTTGAATTTTCTATTCTTAAAAATTCAGAAGCACCATCTAAAGTGTTTTTTTTTTTTTTAACTTCCTTATGGTGCTTTTTCTTTGTGAATTAGGGACTATCCAAAGACACAAAAAATTATTTCAAATACATTTTATGTTAATAAAAATAATTCAAAAATATTTCAGCCCTGCTTAAACCTAAAAGACTTAAAAATAATATTTAGTGCATAGTTTTTAATACATATCACTAGAAATATTTTCACTGACACTAAAAATATGCTTGAATTTACATTTAAGGATTATGTAATAATCCTTATATATGTAATATAAATAATAGAGTGTAAAGATAAGTAGAGGTCAATTGATACGATTTCTTCCTTTTAGTGGTAGAGAAAGTGGGACACAAAGAAGCCAAGTACCTAGGATGACATAAATATATGGAGGCCTAATTTGAAGACGGGTTTCATAGTTCTTAAGTCAGTGGTGAAATACAGAAAGAATAATTTTCTTTTGATACATCTTCAGTTCTCTTATCTGTTATTTTTCCATGTTTTCTTGTTGGAAAACTCTGGTGTATACCCTTAGTTGCTGGAAGAATTAATGCATCCACATTGTCCGTTAACTCCATGCCTGGATCTTCTGGATTTTCTAACTTTGCCTCTGCAAGGCTATACTTCCTCCAGTTTGTAGGGAGACGGCAGAGCATGAGGGCCCTGAAGCCATACACCCATGTTTCTCTCTCCCCAGTTTGGCAAATCTGCTCAGCCTGAACCGTCCGCTGCAGGTGTTCTTGGATGTGATCGCCCAACGAAGTGCATGCATACTTTCAGGGTAATTTATGGAGAAAAAACTTATTACTACGCTAAAGTCAAAATGTTTGCTAGGTATTGCCTGGAACATGAGACACCAGGGGAAGTTGTGGAGAATACAGAGGAAGAACTTGGAATATGAGGTTTAATCTTGAGATCCTGATAAATGCTGTGTCTGGAGCTTAAAACACAAAACGATGGCATAGGCTGAAATTTACATCCTAGCTTTTTCTGTGCTCAGTATATCTGGTATTAACAATGTGGCTTGTCTTCACACTACCCTTGCCTTGTATTTGAGGGACAGTCAAGTCTGCTACATCACTGTGTAAGGCAGACAGACCAGCCTTCACTTGAAACATCATTGAATAAACAGTCGCAATTAACCTTTGGTTTGTCATGAAGTTATGACCCACTATGAACAAGGTATACTTTGAAAAATAAAGTTAAGTCACAGATAAACATAAGTACCTATTTAGAAAGATATTCACAGTAATGTAGTTTTAAAGTAACCAGTTCTCTTTTAAGGTTAAGTAGATTTCAATTTATAAAACTATGATTTACACACAACCTTATATTTATAAGATCAAAGCCCCTATGTTGCTTCCGGTCTGTCTCCCACTTTCAAAAAAATGAATAAAGAAATAAAGAAATAACCCAACCCTGGAGTGATTTCTTATGGTTTAGTTTCATTGAATCTGATGTTTAAGTCAAATGCACTGTGACACATTATATATAATATGTATTATATGTAATATACCTATTGTTATAATATATTTACTATACTCTCAAATTGGAATATGATTATGAAAAATTCTTCAAAATAAATCAGTCCAGAAATGAAGTTAGAACAGGGACTGGCTTTAAGTACTGAAATTCATGTTTGTTCATCTGTTAAGACACAACACATGAAATTTCTATTCTATGTTTTCTAAAATTTGGAACATAAAGTAGATCTCATGTATAAAATCATTCTTACATCATGTTTCCGTGGATTTTCGTATAAAATTGAAATATGACATAATAATGATAATGACATGAGAATGAGGTCAGCATCTCCCTTATAAGAACTTCTTACCTAAACTGGAAAAAGAAGAATGGTATCTGCCTCCACCCCCATCCTTAACCCCACTGGCCATTGCATAGACCAAAGGAGAAGAAGGTGGCCTTTGGCTAAGGACTGAGTAAGAATTTAGCAGGACGTGATTTCACGTCTTCCGAAGACCTGGGCAGCTCACTGCACAGGCTGACTGCAGTCAGATCTCTTGGCAGGGTTCACGCGTCTGCAGGAATTGCTGAGGGAGTCGTGTGCTGTCATGTTGCCTCAAAGAAGGACAGAGCATGCAGAGAGGAACTGGGAAGGGAGGGAGAAAGGAGGGCTGAACAACAGGGCAGGACATTGACGCTTCAGTTGTGCTAAGAGACAACTTGGCTCAGCAGTCTGTCCCCCAGATAATGGACTTTTTGTCCATTCACCTGTCTCACCATCTCTGCTCTTAGCTCACTCTCAGCAAATGATTTCTCTCCACTTGACGCCAGGTGGGAAGAGCCTCCAACATGCTGGCATTCCCATCTTCCTTTTGGCCTTGGATGAGAATACTTTTCTCCTCTTTTCCTAGAACTTCTCTTTCTCTGTACTGGGTCCAAACCCCTCAAACACCTATCCTGTGTGTTCTCTTCCTCTCTGTAGGCCCCTTCCCCTGTCACTTAAGCCTGTCTTCAAACAGCATCAAAATGTGTTGAACTTTTGGGGCGCCTGGGTGGCTCAGTGGGTTAAGCCTCTGCCTTTGGCTCAGGTCATAGTCTCAGGGTCCAGGGATCAAGCCCCACATCAGGCTCTCTGCTCAGCACAGAACCTGATTCCCCCTCTCTCTCTACCTACCTCTCTGCTTATTTGTGATCTCTGTCTGTCAAATAAATAAAAAATATTTTTAAAAAATGTGTTGAACTTTTAATCATGCCTCCCCTCACCTCAGTCCATCTTGAGAGAATAGCCCCAGCTGGTTACAAATCCCCTACCTCTAAGTCATCCCTCAACCCTTTTCATCTTGGGTCCATCCACTGGACCCAAAAAGATTTTAAAAGATTTTAAAAAGATTTTTAAAAAATCTTTTAAAAAATGTAAATATGATTCTGTTATTCCTCACTTGCAATCCCTCTGTTGTCCCCTAGACATGACAACACCGAAACCAGTAAGCAAGGCATACACACCCGGTGTCTATTCTTCGATATCCTTCTTCTATGACCTCATCTGTTCATCCTGCCCTATAAAGCATCCAATGTTCATACCGAATTAACTGAAGTTCCTGAAATGTGCCATGATCTGAGAAGCCTCTTAGCATATTATCACTGCGTCACCTCTTCTGAAACGTCCTGCCATATTCTCTCCTTGACTTATTTCTACAATTTGCTGAATTCCAGTACAGCAGCATTTTCTCCAGAGTGGCTTCCTGGAACTCTCTCACTGAGTTTGATACCCCTCTTCTGTGTTTTTTTTGTTTTGTTTTGTTTTGGTTGTTTGTTTTTGTATTACCTTTTGCATATTGATCATTTATAACACTGCATTTTTAAAAGTTTTTTTAAAGATTTTATTTATTTGACAAAGAGAGATCACAAGCAGGCAGAGAGGCAGGCAGAGAGAGAGGAAGGGAAGCAGGCTCCCTGCTGAGCAGAGAGCCCGATGTGGGGCTCGATCCCAGGATCCTGGGATCATGACCTGAGCCAAAGGCAGAGCCTTTAACCCACTGAGCCACCCAGGCGCCCCCTATAACACTGCATTTTAATGACTGGATCAATCAATTGCCTTTTGCCCTAAAATGCGAGATCTTCTGATTTCTAGTCTATGTCTCTTACATCATAAATTCCTAGTAGTGAGTCTGGCACCAAGGATATGTTTGCTATGTATTTATTGACTAAACCGCACTACTACAATCTCAGATAAGGTGCACATGTGTGTTAAATTACAGACTATATTGAAGTTCACAAAGCAACTGGATAACGCCAAGTCAATTCATTAGCGAGGTCTTATTTATTATTATCCTGCCAAGGTTGATTTTATGTATTTGCTTACATCCATGTTATCGTGCTTAGGATAAAATGGTGACCTCCCGTTTGAATTTCACATATTTTGCCTTTCACAGCAGGGAACCATACGGAGTCAGCATTTTTATGCCTCAAACTACCTTCAAGGCATAAGGTCTTACTTAAAATAATAAATGATCACCCTTCAAGAGTCAATTAGAATCAGAATCATAACAATTTCTTTCTGGAAAGGACAGTCTTAAGAGACATGTATTTTAACTGTAGTTGAACTGACTCATGAATTTGATAATTGTTCTTCCTGCTGTGAGTGTTAGCTTTTATCCTTCTTTTAGCCCAACTTATAAAGTCCCCTACAACTGTAAAGTCTGTTGAAGTCACTCAAAATCGTTATACAAAAATGCACACTCATGTGGTGGCTGATTCAGTCATTCAAAACAGTCTAGAAAAAATAAAATTTAGCCAAATGAAAATTTCAAGGGTGGAAGTAATGTTATTGTTTTCTCTCAAATATATTGTTTTTAGCCTAGAGCAAAAGTCAACTTGAAGTAGTCCCTGCAGAGATATCTGACATGAAGTGTTCATTAAGCTGAAGATGTACCCAGCAAGTATAAACAGGTTAGTGTGACTCTCCATGCTATGGAAATTTCTTCACAGACATTCAAGCAGTGCCTTTGATATACCAGTTACTGGGTCATGGGTATAGAAGTGCTAGGTCGTGGGAAAACTCTCCCCTTTTGAGAAGACCACTGTATAGTGTGAGATATATATTTGTTAATGTTATTCTAGTGTGTTTAATGCTATGATAAATTATGGACAGTATCCTATGGAAGCACAGATGAATGGCAGTGAGCTCCAGGGTCAGAAAATATTCGATATACAAATATAAAATATTTGAGGAACGAGTGCAGGTTTAATGCAGAGGTTAAGAGTGGGAGGGTGACAGGTTTATTACATTACAGAGAATTTGAAGCAGAAGACATACATGGTAGGACAGGGAGAATGCACCAGAACAGGGCACACATATGGGCGAGGTACTCATGATTGGGTTTTACTCAAAAAGAAGGTAAGCTGGAGAGGAGCGGAGTGATGTAGCAAAGTGAGAAGAGACTGGGACCCAGAGAATCTTGGAGTTTTTCCTACTGGTAATAGGATGCCCTTGGAGGGCCTGGCCAGAGTTTTGTTTGAGAAGAACACTCTGGAAGCAATGTAGAAGGAAAAACTGGACAGAGGAAATTGGAAACCAGATGGAAGACAGCTACAATATTCAACGTTACTGATGCCGGGGCCTGTTCTAGAACTTTGGAAGTGGGATGAAGAGAAAGGCACACGTTTGAGGGATATCTGAGTGACAAGGTCCAGAAATTGGGTTTTGTTTGTTTTTTTTTAAAGATTTTATTTATTCATTTGACAGAGATCACAAGTAGGCAGAGAGGCAGGCAGAGAGAGAGGAGAAAGCAGGCTCCCTGCTGAGCAGAGAGCCCATGTGGGGCTGAATCCCAGGACCCTGAGATCATGACCTGAGCCCAGGGCAGAGGCTTTAACCCACTGAGCCACCCAGGCACCCTCAGAAATCGTTTTAAATGAAATCTAAAATCTACCAAATTTATCTGATCTCGGGTTCCACACCAAACCCACTGCAGTCATCACGGATGCCCTTAGGGCTTCCCATCAGGAGCTGCTGGGTCCCACCACTGCACCCTCCGCCTCCCCCGACCGCACCCCACTCCACCCCACCCGACTCCTGCTCCTGACTATGCGCGCCTGCGCACATGCACAGCCTCTCTGCATGCCCTTCATAATGCTCCGCTTAACGGGTTGCTGGGGGGAGGGGGGTGGGGTAATGGACATTGGGGAAGGTATGTGCTATGGTTAGTGCTATAAAGTGTGTAAACCTGGCGATTCACAGACCTGTACCCCTGGGGATAAAAATACATTATATGTTTATAAAAAAATTAAAAATTTTTAAAAAAAGGGTGCAGAGCCTCTCATGATTAGATCCCAAATGAAGTCACGAAATTCAATTTAGGGACCGGAGGCGTAGCTTCTCAATTTGGAAAGCTACAAGCTAGTGCTGGAGCCTGGATGGAGGAGGGGGAAAGTCATAGGGGAGCTGACTTATCCTCTGTTCTTCATTTCACTTTGAAAGTAAATACACTGGCCTTGGGCTCTAGGATACAAAGCAAATAATGGGCAATTATTCAGTTAATATGATCACTGTAGACAGTGAAACCAGATAATGCCTGCCGCGCCCCTCCACACACCGCCCCTCCAGGAGCGCGTTGTTTTGTCTACACAGTCATTGCCAAATATAGCCCCCGTGTGTAGTTTCAGGAGCTGAGCTGTGACTACAGCTTGAGGTCTGTCTTTGGGCCCAGTTTTGCAGAGCACAGTGTCTCAGTAAATTACAGAATAAGTTTCTTCTGTTACGAGCGGACTGCCGAACACCGGAGGGGGGTAAGGCCTTCCCTTCCGCGGTGGTGATCCGAATGTTTGATTTCTCAAAGCCTCCCATGGAAAACTGAAATGGGGATACAAATACGTTTATCTCTTACTTTTTAAGGAATATTGGGAATGGATAGAGCAGTTCCTTTGGTAAAAATTCTGTATCTCATTTTTTCTTTTTTTCCTTTCCTTTTTTTAAATACTCTGCAACTGAAGAATGCTGTTGACGTAAAACCGATTTTTCCCTGTTTTGAAGGAAATTTCCAGTGTCCAGAAGTCCCTTCTTTCTTATTGCAAGTGAGTTTGTTTTCAAATTTAGGCAGAAAGAAGAAATTCCTCTCTTCTTTATTTAATTTAAGCAGACTGTTCCTAAGTGCATTTTTTTAAAGGCTACAGAGGTAAAACTAGGCCACAGTGGTGATGTTAGCTCCAGGAAAAATAGTCTGATTTACACTTGAATGCAGTTATTTCAACTTTTCAAGTAATGTAATCTTAAGGAGACCTTGGTTCCAAAAATATGACAATGTATTAAGTAGAAAATCAAACTTCACAGGATCATTTTATTTCCATTAAATTCCACTCTGAATATTGCAGAAGGCAATATTTGGTTTTATTATTGTTAATTCCAAATATAATAAATATTCGTCTCAATCTCAGTTGATTTATTATCATTTAAAGTAGTAAAATATTTGAAGCTTTTCACTATATAGAAGATATCATAGGAGTTGGTCCAAACTACTATTTTTTTAATTTCTCTTCTGCTAAAAGTAGCATGATCTAAATTCTTAGAAAGCGTACATTATAGACGTAACTTTTTTCGAGGAAACAATAATAATTTGACTTAGAGTTATTAAAGAATATATCATAGAAATTGTTTTGTGGCAAAGGATAATAATAGTTATTAGTTATTACTAATAGTTATTAGTTATATGTGTAGTTATTAGAGAATATTGTCATTATGTATATTGTCATTACGTACTACACATGTGTACCATTTAGCAATACTGGGCTTTTCTTTTTCTGACTTGTAATTTCCCCACGATTATGAATTTTTTTAAGCTTGATAGATCATCTTTCAAATAAGTACTGAAAAGTGCTATAAAAAATAAATTTTAAAAATATCTTTGGGCTAGCCTATACAGTCTAATACCCTGTTACTCCTAATAATATCTGTTAATTTCCTGTAAGAAGATAGTGGTTAATATCTCTAATATACTTAGAAAGTGATAACAAAGTGTGTGAACTCTGTCATCAACAGGAAGCTGACTCTCCATGACAGGGGCATGAATGGTGGAGTCCAAGGGCCTGCATTGACTGATTGATTGATTGATTGATTGAAGTTTTTACTTTTATTCCAGTTATCATACAGTGTAATATTAATTTCATTTGTACAATATAGTGATTCAACACTTCCATATGACACCCTGTGCTCCACACATAATTGCACTCCCATCATTTAATTTTTTTTAAAGATTTTATTTAGGGGCACCTGGGTGGCTCGGTGGGTTAAAGCCTCTGCCTTCGGCTCAGGTCATGATCTCAGGGTCCTGAGATGGAGCCCTGTGTCGGGCTCTCTGCTCAGCAGGGAGCCTGTTTCCCTTCCTATCTCTCTGCCTGCCTCTCTGCCTACTTGTGATCTCTGTCTGTCAAATGAATAAATAACATCTTTTTAAAAAAGATTTTATTTATTTATTTGAGAGAGAGAAAGTGTGCATGCACACACATGAGTGCATGAGCAGTTGGGAGGGGCAGTGGGTGAGGGAGAGGGAGAAGCAGACGCTCTGCTGAGCAGGGAGCCCAACATGGAGCTTGATCCCAGGACCCCAAGATCAGGACCTGAGGTGAAGACAGATGCTTAACTGACTGAGCCACCCAGGCGCCCCACCCCATCACCTTATTTAACCCCTCCCTGACACTCACCTCCCCTCTGGTAACCATCCATTTGTTCTCTCTAGTTAAGGGTCTGTTTTATGATTTGCCTCTCTCTCTTTTTTTATCCCTTTGCTCACTAGTATCAGTTCTTAAATTCCACATATGACACAAATCATATGGTATTTGTGTTTCTCTGACTGGCTTATTTCACTTAGGATCATACTCTCTAGCCCCATCCAGGTTGTTGCAAATGCCAAGATTTTGTACTTTTTATTTTAAATGGCTGAGTACTATTTCATTGCATTCATATACACCACATCTACCTTTTTCCCCCTCACATCTACGATTAGGGTTTAAATCCCAGCTCTCTGACTTATTATCTCTTAGACGTTGGCCACCTGTTCGACCTGCCTATGTCTTATTCTCTGTACCAAATTATCTTGACCTCTCTTGTTTGTTATCAGCTGTAGAGAGGGGCTTCTAATGGAATGAGATAGTAGAACTGTAAGAATTATTCAAATTCACGGTAGTAAATTCTTTGACTTGTGTCTGCCATATAATGTTATAAAAGGCTACCATTGTTATTTTTGTATATTGGCTGATTTAAGTCACTGTTGGTTAAGATTTCGGGGAGGATGAAGTTGGGCGTGTGGGAAACAGGGAGCCGAGATAGTGATGCTTATTGCAGTAGGAAGTATTTATAATGAAAAGGACAGTATTAGCCTCACTTTAATTAGAATTTAATTAAAATCTTGAAGCAAAGGCCATCTTTGGGTTTAAACACTTCATATGTAATCCCTTGTAGCAGCTCAGTATTCATGGTATATCAAATTTTAAATATGTGCATTAGTCCTCTCAACACCTTTATAAAATTTTAGAATTTGCCTTCAAAAACCATGTCTGCATTGTGATTCAGCATCCTTTCAGCACCTGCAGGAAAGGGGCAATGAACATAGAAAATAACTTCAACTGAAATGTGCCACCGTTCTTGCTAATGGAGACAAAAGAAATCTGCAGAAAGTGATTCTTGGGGAGACCGGGTGGCTTCGTCAGTAAAGCGTGCTTCTTTGGCTCAGGTTGTGATCCCAGGATCCTGGGGTTGAGCCCTAAGTGGAGCTCCCCACTCAGTGGGGAATCTGCTTCTCCCTCTCCGTCTGCTGTCTGCTCCTTCCCCGACCCCCACTTGTGCTCTCTCTTTCTCTTTCTCTCGTTCTCTCCCTCAAATAAATAAAATCTTAAAAAGAAAAAAGAGGGGCGCCTGGGTGGCTCAGTGGGTTAAAGCCTCTGCCTTCGGCTCAGGTCATGATCCCAGGGTCCTGGGATGGAGCCCCTGCATCGCATCAGGCTCTCTGCTCAGCAGGGAGCCTGCTTCCCCTCCTTCTCTCTCTGTCTGCCTCTCTGCCTACTTGTGATCTCTGTCTGTCAAATAAATAAATTAAAATATTTTTTAAAAAAAGAAAAAAGGAAGCGCTTCTTAAGAATATTAGTATGTTAGTAGTAACTGCAATTCAAATAAGAGCATATTATCAGTATATTAATCGGTATATTAATCAGCTCCTTACTATGGAAAACCAAACAAAAAATGCCATCACCCTGAGGGTTAGTAAGCATGCCATGCAATTGTCTTCAATCTGCTGTATGAATTGCCTACAAGATTCTTTATCTTCCCTAGACATGATTAATGGAAGCATACATCAACTCCAGGGGCTTCTACCTTCTCTACTGAGCTTCCCTTAAGGGGGTCAACTACCATGGAGAACAAAAAAAGATAGCTGGAACTTAAAAAAAAAAAAAGCATAAGTGTGGGGAGAAAAATCAATCTATTTCACCACTCAACCTCAAATAAATAGATGACCCTGCTAGCAGCACCCTTGGAGCCCTAATGAGATACAAATTGATCGACAAATGTTCTCCCTATGGAGAACTGTGACCTATTCAGCTCAAAAGAGCCAAAGACCGAGTTAAATCTCTTAAAATATCACACCCTTGGTGCTTCAACCATTTTCCTTTGTTGCTCTTTAATTTGAGACATTTGTCAAGGAAAGAAAATATACGCCTTTTGGGAATTCCCTTGTGGAGTTACAAAGGATGCAAATCTGGCCTGAGATATGGTAAGCTTTCCAAGAACGTCAAAACTCACACTGTTGCTTTTCTCATTTATTGCCCAGTTGTTCAGCTGGAGCTGGACTGTGCCCCTCAACTCCATGTAACAATGCTTTTCATAATGGATATGTATCTAATGTGAGAAGAACTTGGACCATATGCTTTAGACACCTGTAGGATCACTGCTGAAACCAAAAGACTCATTTTTCATGCCCAAATTGAAACAACAGCAACAACAACAAGGGAGTGGAAAAGGAAAACAAAAAAGATCATGGGTATGTCATTAGGAAGAAGGAAGCTGATGAATCTTGTGGGGTTTTTTTTTGCTTATTTATCCAGGAGAATGAGATCCTTTGCTGGAATTTTATATTCGGCTTTATGTCGCTTGGAGCAAACCAATTTCTGTCCCAGAATCTCAGTTTCTTCCTCTGTTATGTTAAAAGACCAGAGTATATAACCTCAAGGGCCTGTTGGGGGTCTGCGATTTTTATTATTTAGCTTAGGGAGATATGGGCCCTACACATTAGCAGACAGAAATCGCCAAAGACGAAAACCTGAGAAAAACATCATTTTCTCAGTGGCTTACAAGAGAGCAAAAATACCAGGCACTGTAAGATGCCAAAAGCTCCTTATGTTTTTAGTAATACATTTATATTACATTTCTTCGTTCTAATACTCTTGACCTAAAGGAATCTTGTGCCTATATCAAATGGATCCTCTGGTCCTACTTCTCCATTTCACGGAAGAGGAAGCTGCTGTCTAAATCTGAGAGCTCCCAAATTACAGGAGATACTGAGAGATGGAGAATATTTGTAAAAAGGGAGGAATATACTATTTCCAAGGCATGCATGTTAACACACATGCACATAACATGTAAACACACACACACATAATTCAAAGAATAGCTTTTAAAATGGGACTGAACAAAAGTATAAAACTCAAAAACATTTTGTCTTTCTCTTTGGGGGACTGTGATATGAGGGCTATGATATATATAAGTGAATTCAATACACGGAATTATGCCATTAGAGCAGACAGAATGGTGTAAAGAAGGAGGGAAAGCCCTTTCCCACAGGGAGAGTCAAGGAAGGCTTTGTGGAGGATGTCATTTGAGATGGGCCATAAAACATGGATAGTGTTTATATTTTAAAGACATTTTGGGTGGAGGAAACAGAAACCATCCATTTATTCACTCATTCATTCATTTATGCATTCACCCAACATCTATTAAGCAGTGAGATGGGGGAAGCCTTGCACTTGATCCCAATCCCAATCCACTGCGATATCAAAGAAAATGAAGTCTTTGCCCCCAGGGGTTAGCACTTATTTGAAAAACAGCTTTGCGACCAGTCCATTGATATCATAAAATACCTAAGGGCCTGGAGGACATGAAACAGGGAAGGCAGATGGGAATCTAATTTTGGAAGGACCTGATCTCAGCTTGATCTTTATTTGAAGGACAATGAGAGGTTCACAGGTCTTTGAGCAGATGGTGAGTACAACTTGATCAGCACTGGGCTTTAAGTAAAGGCCACCCAGTAGCCATAAGCAGCACTGGCAGACAAAAGTAAACTAGAGAGACCTCAAGATGGGAAAAGGAAAGAAAATCTTAGCAAACTAACACAAGTTAATGGGGACTTAGTACCTCTATTTGCAAAGCCTGACTCCGATAATCCCTTTGAGCCCCAGAACCAATATTTCTTCTGCAGTGGCTCTCCTGAAGAGTCTTAACACTTCAAAAATACAAACATATGAAATCTCAGGGAGACCGGAAAGACTAGATGGGGGTTCATGAGGCCCAGCAAGGTAGAGGGACTTGTCCAAGGTCATAAAGTGACTCAGAGAAGAGTCAGGAAAAGGCTCCATGAGTCATGGCTCCCAGCTCTTGCTCTGACCACCAGACGAAGTCCCTCCTTAGCAACAGAGAGAGGACTCAGCCTTGATGCAGCCAAACTGGCTCTGTCTCTACCTCTTTGGCTTCCCCTAATGTCAGGACTGTGTCCTGTTACATGTTGTTCCACAGCCCAGAATAGGTTCCAATGAATACATTTTGACTAGGTGGAGAAGTGGTAGCAATGAGGTAGTCCACCTTATAATACTATGCTGTGACCGCCCAGTGCAGGTAGTAGGGCCAGAATCGGAAATACAATGAGCAGATTCCAAGTCTGAAATGAGGACCATTCAGGTTCCACAGGCAAGGTACTTGGCAAATCTGGAGAAGATGGGAAAAGAATGGTCGGGGGAGATGTTGGGAGCACCTGCTCTTCACTAATAAAATAGTGGTGCTCTGGGATAGTGTATCACGAGAAGGACTGAGTATATTAGGATCAAGATGTCCTGGGGAGTTTGTTGATATCATCATGGATGCCCATTGTTTGTTGCCATCCCCAATCCCTGAGACTCTAATTTACCCTCTCCCTCTCCTGCAAAGAGGATGGTTTTTACTGGGATTGTTTTAAAACCCCAGTCAACTCCGATATTCATCCTGGATGGAAACCACTCTTGAAAAATACCAGATTTGTGGTATGGGCATAAATGTTCATTTTTCCTTTATTTTTTTTTTTTCTTTACGTGACTTATCCTTGCCATTATTTTCCCTTCTGGGTTTAGAATCTTCTTTTGCTGTTAATCATGTATGACTCATTGAAATAATTGTTAAATTGCATTTTTTAAAGATTTTATTTATTTATTTGTCAGAGAGAGTGAGCACAGGCAGACAGAGTGGCAGGCAGAGGCAGAGGGAGAAGCAGGCTCTCTGCTGAGCAAGGAGCCCGATGTGGGACTCGATCCCAGGACACTGGGATCACGACCTGAGCCGAAGGCAGCCGCTTAACCAACTGAGCCACCCAGGCGTCCCTTAAATTGCATTTTAATATAGCTTTTAATGCACAATATTAAAAACATACGTTGGTCATTTAATGGTATAGAAATACAAGTATTCCTTGTATAGATCTATAGGCATTCCTTCCAGTTCCAAGGTAAAGGTATATTTACAAGCGTCTGGGAGAAATGAGTAATAATACTTTTTTTCTTATGAAAGTATCAGTGTGGGAGAGTCAGTATACTCAATAATTCTTTATAGTGGAGGGTGTATAAATCCAGTGTTTGTACTTGTATGGGGCAAAATGTTGCATTTAAAAATCCAAATTTCATTTAAGTAAACTAGCCACATACTTGAAAATTCAGTCAAAACCACAGAAAGCTGAACTCCATTGTTGAGAGATGCATGCATAGGTCATCAAAATCTAAATAAATGCAAAATAACTTATCACCAAAGTCGGGATAGCGTTATCTGGAGGGGTCGGGAGGAGGTTTTGAGGAGAGAGGACACCTGGGGGGGGCGTTCTAGGGGCCAGCAATGTTCTATTTTTTGACCCAGGTGGTGGTTACACAGATGTTTCCTTTATTATATTGTTAAACTGTCCGAATATGTTTTATACAGTTTTCTGCACATACATTATAATTCACAATAAAAAGTTTTAAAAAGTTGTATAGTGCTGGAAGACTCCATAATAAAAAACAGCTGGTTCTTTGTTCCTCCCGTTCTCATCTTTTAATTCCTTTTCAACAGATGAAGCCACTCGGGCTGTTTCTAAGGGTATTGATCTTCATATTGCTCAAAAAAATGTTGATATATCTATTTTTAATTTTTAAAAAGTTTACAGATTACATTTCTGTTTTCCTCCGGAGCTGATGGAAGATTAACTCCAGGTCTTATTCCTTAACACACACAGGCGTGGGTGGGCTCTTTTCCTCCCTCCATCTTGCTCCCAGAATTTTTCAGTTAAATTAATATTCAGTGCACACCTTATTATGACTGGGAATATTCTGTTTATAGCTTAGCCACCCAGTACTGTAAGATTACATTTCACTCTTTTGTACATTTTTTATGCTCTCCCGACAGTTAAATTTGCTTCTGTTTAGTTTTTCTTTGCATTTTGTTCTATATAACCATCACTTATTTGGCTTCAAAGATTTCCAAAGGAAAACGGTCCAACTTCCCCAATATTCTATTCCGACATGAGAGAGCCTATCGGTTTGGGGAGGGGGTGTGTGTGCACACACGTGTGCACATTTGTGTATTTCTTGGTGTCTCCTTTCTGCTGCCTCCAACCACGGAAGACATTGTTTGGGTCTGCTATACCAGCTGTCTTCCTAAGACTTCTCTGCACTGTCATCTGGGAGTTGTTTTCACTTCTTCCCTATTTCATAAATCCTACATATTCCCTTTTTATGGATTACTGCCTTGGAGTGTGACGCCAGGAGCTTCCTGGAAAAAGATGTATGGCAGGTAATTTTTTTGACCGTTGGCAGGTCTGAAAATACCTAGATTCTACTATTACACCTCTTGATGGTTTGGCTAGGATTATAATTATAGTGTTGGAATTTTTTTCCAGAATTTTGAAGACATATTTCTGCTGTATTCTAGCTCCCAGTAAACTCATTCATGGTTTTTCTCTGCATGTGCCTTATGTTTGTTTGTTTGTTTGTTTTTTCTTTTTTTCCAAAAAGCTTTTAAGATATTTTCTTTACTACTGGTGACCCAAGATTTTTTTATGAAGCACCTTGACATGGGTCTTTTTTTTTTCTTAATTAGACTACTGAACATGAGGTGATGTCTTTCAATCTAGAAGCGCATGTTCTTAAAATTCTGTGTAAAACTCTTGTCCGCACTGTTGATGACTTTTCTCTCTTAATCCTCTCTTCCTTAACTCTTCTCCGATGCTGGGTCTCCCTGGTCATCTTTCTTTTTCCTTCTCATTTCTTTTTGTCTTTTTATCTTCTTTTTTTTCTTTTTTTTTAAGGATTTTCTTTCTTTCTTTATTTGACAGACAGAGATCACAAGTAGGCAGAGAGGCAGGCAGAGAGAGGAGGAAGCAGGCTCCCTGCTGAGCAGAGAGACTGATGTGGGGCTCGATCCCAGGACCCTGAGATCATGACCTGAGCCGAAGGCAGAGGCTTTAACCCACTGAGCCACCCAGGCGCCCCTTATCTTTTTATCTTCTAATTATTTAGTGGATATTCTGTCGTTCTGTCAAATTTTCCATTTCTCCTTTGCCATTCTCCCCTCTTCCCCACATGGAGGTGTAATAGGCTTTTACCAAAGATTGATTCAGGGACCCAACCTTGGCTTCAGATACATCTGCAGATGTTCTGTAGGATAAAAGCAAAACCCTTTAGCATGCTTGTATGATTTGGCTCCCACTTCCCTCTGTTCGCCATATTACCCACAATTATCAATATCCTACTGAGCAACTCCCAGGTCTTTGGGAGAGCTCTATTCTCTTTTGTCTCACTTGTGACTCTTCTTTGCCCTGGGATTTTTATCTCTGCCCTTTCTCTGGCCAACTCTTACTTATTCATTCTCATGTAGAAGCATATGCTTCTTGAATCTGTGTTCTGATCCACTTCTTTTAGGCAATACACACTTTCCACCTCGTTCTGGTGTCCATGGTGTGTTGTACTCCTCACTTCAAGTCCTTGATCACACAGTATCACAGTTGTGCGCTGTACTTATACTTGGGTAGGACATGAGAGCCCATCACTTACCAAGTTTGTGGGTTATCGTCTGGACCCAATATTTGCTGAGCGGATAAAAGGATAGTACTCGTCGCACATATTAAGTGCTTACAAGGTTCCATGCACTGTTTTAACTGTCCTACGTGTATTCATTCATATAACCATCCCAAAGCCCTAATATCATTGCTTCTAATATTATTCCCTTTTCAAAGTCAGGATCATTGAGCTTAAGCAGAATACCCAATTCACTTATAAGTGCCAGTTACTTGATCTAAACTTAGATGTTCTGGTTCCAGACCTTCCATTTGTAACCCCTTACAATGAATAGTTGAATGGGCACAAAGGCAGCAAAACACAAATTGGACCTTTCACAAGGGGTAAATAATTTTCACGTTATCTCCATAGATGTGGAATTGCATAGAAAAGAGAGTTGACTTTAGCCTATCTTCATAAAATGTGTCTGAGATCATTTTTTTATTATAGATATAAAAGCCTTATGCACATCTCAATATATATTTTTTAAAGATCTTATTTATTTATTTGAGAGGCAGAGATCACAAGCAGGGAAAGAGGCAGGCAGAGAGAGAGGAGGAAGCAGGCTCCCTGCCGAGCAGAGAACCCAATGTGGGGCTCAATCCCAGGACCCTGAGATCATGACCCGAGTCGAAGGCAGAAGTTTTAATCCCCTGAGCCACCCAGGTGCCCCTCAATATTTTCAGTCTTTAGAAAAGAACTTCCCAAAATGCTTCAAAAGTTTAGCTAAATAAAAGCTTTACGTTAAAAAAAAAAAAAAAGGAAAATGTCAAACTAGTATTGTCTTTCTCAAAAAGATAATGAGGATTTTTTAAAAGATTTTATTTATTTATTTTATTTATTTATTTGACAGACAGAGATCACAAGTAGGCAGAGAGGCAGGCAAAGAGAGAGAGAGAGAGGGAAGCAGGCTGCCTGCTGAGCAGAGAGCCCGAGGCAGGACTCGATCCCAGGACCCTGAGATCATGACCTGAGCCGAAGGCAATGGCTTAACCCACTGAACCACCCAGGTGCCCGATAATGAGGATATTTATTCCAAATCTATTTAAAAATTACCTTCATAACAAATAACTGCATTCCAAATGTTAAACAGGCTAGTGTGATGGAAATAGAAGATCTGGGCCATCCAAGGAGTTGCACATAAAGGGTTTTAACACTGAACAGAGGATGGTCAGATCCAATGTGTAGGTAGAATAAGATGAGGAATTGCTGTGCCATACTCCATGACCAAGTTCTTTTGTTTTGTTTTGTTTTTTTGAATAATCCCTCTCTCTCCCATAACTGAATTAGCCAAAGGACACACAGGCATACCAGTGAAATAGCCTTTTTTTTTTTTTTTCCAAATCACAGCCCTATCCATGGGTGAAAAGATTCATTGGAGAAGGCTACAAATTCCATCTTTTAAAATATTTTATTTATTTATTTTGAGAGAGATAGAGAACATGAATGAGGGGCAGGGGCAGAGGGAGAGGGAGAAGCAGACTCCCCATTGAGCAGGGAGCCCAATGTGGGACTCGATCTCAGGACCCTATGATAAGTCCTGAGCCACAGGCAGACACTTAACCAACTGAGCCACCCAGGCGCCCCTACAGATTCCATTTTTGACAAGGCAAGTTTCATGGCTGGGCAGCTTGTGTTGTCCATGGAGCCCTGCACTTGGAAGGGTTCCATGCTTGGCTTAATGTCTTGCTGTTGCTGTCCTGGAATTTATAAGAACTGTTAAACTAGAGGCTCACATTTTCATTTTGCACTGGGTCCTGAAAGTTAGGTAGCTCCGGCAAGGGGTCCCTTCACATCAGAGAAAATTGTGGTTGAATGTTCAAAGCAGAGACCTGGGGAGCTTGAATTAGCAGTTCCAGTAAAGGAATCCATGACCTTGGATGAATTATTCAGCCTGCTCCCCTGTTACCATTTTGACTTCATGGTGGCTCTATTATCTGCTTCTTCCCGTTTATTTAATTCATAGCCTCATCGTCCATTCTTGGCTGAAATATTCCAGTAGTCCTTGAGTGTATCCTGCAGTCTTTCATTTTCCCTGATTCAGCTCACTCTTCAAACTGTTAGCCATTTATATGCAAAATTAGTTCCCTTTTCCAAAATAAATGCCCATGTTTCTGTGCCTGTGCTCATTCCATTCTTTATTGAAAATGTTCTTTTCTGATGCAAATGCAGATTGCAATTCTTGCTCATTAGATCGGATAGGAGTCTTGGTTACAAGGGAGCAGAACGTTAACCCAGACTAGTTCAAGAGGAAAGAAGGAAATTATTATTTTGTAAGAATAGCAAGCTTATAGATAGCTCTTGATTTCATGTATGGCTGAATTCAGGACACAGAAGGTTACTGGCACCCAGAATCTCAGCACTGATGGCATCCTTTCCACTGTGTTAGCTTCATTCTCAAGCTATACTTGTGACCGCATCCACCCCAAACTCACATCATGACAAAACCAGATCCAAAAGGCCATAGATCCTGCTTCTTTAATAGTGATAACAGGGGCACGTGGGGGGCACCATCAGTTACCTGTACGACTCTTGGTTTAGGCTCAGGTCCTGATCTTGGGGTCGAAAGATTAAGCCCCATGTCGGGCTCTAAGCTCAGCATGGAGTCTGCTACAGACTCTCTTCCCCCACCTCTCCTGCTTGTTCTCTCTTTCTCTCTCTAAAATAAGTAAATATTCTTAAAAATGTTGATAATAAATATTTTTGGTGTTACACTATTTACCAACCTAAGGCTAATGAAGCAATGGGGTTTTCTGATTAATTTTGCCTATAATCATGAATAGTGAGTGGAATTACTTCCATCATATAGATATATGAATCATATAGATATATGAATCATATAGATAAGAATAGATATAGATAATAGATAAGAATCATATAGATAAAAAATGGGAGGGGGGTAGCCTGGGTGGCTCAGTGGGTTAAAGCCTCTGCCTTCAGGTCAGGTCATGATCCCAGAGTCGTGGGATCGAGCCCCACATCGGGCTCTCTGCTCAGCAGGGAGCTTGCTTTCCCCCCTCTCTCTGCCTGCCTCTCTGACTCCTTGTGATCTCTCTCTCTCACTGTCAAATAAATAAATAAATAAAATCTTTTAAAAAAGGGGGGAACATCCCCACTTCACTCTTGCAGCAGCAGAAGGGGGAGCTGATATTGAGAAGATCCTCACATTCATAACCATTCTTGTTGCTACAGTACTGAAACACTTACATATATGCTCATTGATAAAGAGCCCTTCCCCAAGTTCCCTGAATCTTCATGTCTCTTCTAGACAGACTGGCCACACTCATAGTTTCACTCTGACCTCTCCAAGATCTACAAATTAAAGGGTTAAGGATGGGCACGGCAGAAGGTTTCTAGGACTCTTCTCTGACTCCAAGGTCAGCGTTCATGGGGCTTGCTTGAAAACTCTGCCTTGATAAAGTTGGATGTTTTATATATATTTTTTTAAAGATCTTATTTATTTATTTGACTGACAGAGATCACAAGTAGGCAGAGAGGCAGGCAGAGAGAGAGAGGGGGAAGGAGGCTCCCCGCTGAACAGAGACGCCGATGCGGGGCTCCATCCCAGGACCCTGAGATCATGACCTGAGCAGGAGGCAGAGGCTTTCACCCACTGAGCCACCCAGGTGTCCCTGTTTTATATTTTTATATCATGTCTGAGAAAAGAAGTTTCGTCTTTAGGATAATGAGACCTTTTTAACGACAGTGTTTTAGGGTTAAATTTGATAGCAAATGTCAGACAACCAAATATTAGTAGTTTAAACAATACGGAGCCTTCATTTTGATCCCATGAAACTGCAGGTGGATAGCCTGGGGCTGCACTGGCAGCTTCTTAATTATTGGGAACCTTAGGTGCTTCTCTTGTGCTGGTCTGCCATTTTTCATAACTGACTACCAGCTTGTCATACAAGATACTTCTCACACCCGGCCACCATTTTGCATTTCACATGGCATGAGGATGAAAAAGGAGGCCGAAGGGCACATTCCCATTCTTTAATGACATTTTCTAGACCTCATTATGTCTCCTAGAAGTTACACACACAATTTCTCTTCTATCCCATTAGTTGAAACTTAATCAATGCATGCAGGTCTAAGAAAGAAAATACATGTTACTCTTCTGGAACCACATGTCTAACTAAATAGTAAGATTTTTATTATTATAGAAAAAATCCAGGTATAAGTAGACAACTATTTCAAAGTGTTCAACTGATCGTGGGAAAAGACCTTAGGAAGGAAAATAATTCTTCCAGAAATATTTGATAGGAGATTGGAACCTTAGCAGGAAGAAAGAAAGAAAGGAAGGAAGGAAAGAAGGGAGGGAGGCAGGGAGGGAGGGAAGAGAGAGATTGAGAGCAAGTGGCAGAGAGAAAGAAAGTGGGGGAGAAAAGAAAAAAAAAGAGAGTCCCTTATTTTATATCTCAAACTGGTGATGAGAGACCATGCAGAAACCATGACTTTTATTCTGAAGGGAAAAGGTCTCTCTTCTCAACTCTATTTTCCATACCTCTATCCAATATAGGTGTTTTTCTTTCTGCTTGATCTCAACCACATATGGCACATGAAATACAAGCAGGAATTGTGTATGTTCAAAACTCTGACTCCTCTGGCTAATACTTGTCTCCCTCTTCTCCAAACTCTTAAAACACTTACAGCTTATATGAAGCAATACAATTAATTTATTGAACAAATATATATTGAGCCTATGCTATATGTAGAATGTTCTAGGAGCTACGGAAACATCAGTGACCAAAAAAGAGATACTTTTCCAAATGTAGAAAAACTAAAAATGAATAAGTAAAGGATGGTTTGTGTTATGCATTGACAAATTAGAGGGAGGTATGGGAGACTGGGAGTGCTAGGGGTGATACTTGCAATTTTTAAATAAGGAGGCTCACTGAGAAGGTGGTATTTTAGACAAAGGAGGCAAGAGAATGAACCACCCAGAAATCTGGGGGAAGAATGTTTCAGGCCAGGGAGGAAGAAGCTCAAATGTCCTGATGTGGAAACGTGCCATTCCATGAATAGCAATGGGGTCTATGATCTGTCTGGCTCTGCCGGAGTGCCCATGTGGGAGACAAGGTCAGAGACTAACTGCATCACAGAGTGCTCAGTAGGCCATTTAAGACTTTGTCTTTTACTGTGAATAGAAGGGGAAGCCACTGAAAGGTTTTGAGCAGAGGAGGAGCACGAGCTGTGTTGAGTTTTAGAAACACTGTATAGCTTGCAGGATTAAGATCAGACTTTGCATAAATACGAGTAGAAGTGAGAGGAGCAATTTGGAATCTACTGCAATAATTTAAGACAATACTATAGACATTATATAGAGAGCGTAGATTTGGCCAACAGTGTGAGCTGACAGACTGGACAAGGGGCGTGAAGAAAAGGAGGAATCTAGAATGACATAAAGACGTCTGAAGGATGGAGTTGTGATTTGGCTGAGATGGTAGGTGGTAAGAAGCTTTTGGGGAAATTCCAGTAGTTCCGTCTGTTAGACTTCCGAATGGAGGTGTTGAGTAGTTGTTTGGGGTTAAGTGGAACAGCCTGGGCTAGAAATGTAGACGTGGGGGTCCTCAGCATACAGGTGGTATTTACATCATGCTGTTGGCTGAAATCACTAAGAGATTGAGTGGGGACAGGAAGAAAGAAGGAAGGAAGGAAGGAAAAGAAGGAAGGAAGGAAGGAAGGAAGGAAGGAAGGAAGGAAGGAAGGAAGGGAGGGAAGGAAGGAAAGAAAAGATGAAAAGAAAAGAAAGGAAAGGAAAAGAAAAGAAAAGAAAAGAAAAGAAAAGAAAAGAAAAGAAAAGAAAAGAAAAAGAAAGAAAAGGAAAGAAAAGGAAAGGAAAGAAAAAAGAAAAGAAAACCTATGGTTCGGGTGTGGGGGGTAAGGGACATAGTCAGTGTTTTCAGGTTGAGGGGAATAAAAAGAAATTCCAAAGGAGATTGATAATGAGCAACTAATGAAGAAAGTTTTAAAAAAAATATTGACTGATATTATGGAACCAAGCAATGAAAGTGTTTCCAGGATGAGTGGCCAAATGCGCCAAAGGCATGGTGACAGATCCCGTGAGATGAGGACTAATCATTGATAATGGAGGTTAGCAACAATGAGTCTCTGGAGATCTTAACAAGAGAAGTTTCAGTGGAGGAGTGGGGGCAAAAACCTGGTCTGAGTGAGTTTAAAATAATATGGAAGGATACAAATTGCATACAGGGAAGAGTTTCCTGAAATTCTGTATAGGAGAACAGTTAGCTTTCTCAAGATGCAAGAAACAACAGCGTGTTTGAATTATGATGAAAAATGCTATTGAAAGTGAAAATGGATCATGTAAGAGCAAGAGTTGGATTGGAGCACGGATAGTTCACTTGCAGAGGTACAAGAGGGCAGAGGATTTGGGTACGGAACTGGGAGGTTGGTGAGTGGCACGGCACTCCTTATGTCTTTAAGTAGTTTCTCATCAAGTCACTGATACTATGTTTATCTGTTCAGATAATGTCTCCAGGCCAAATCCTGTCTTGTGTATTTTTTCAACACCTGTCTAGCCAAAGATGAGTAATTATTTAACTTTGATAAATAACGTGGCACATAGGCACTCCACTACTATCAGTGAATAATTATCTCTAAAAATACTTGAGACCAGGAGGGTTCCTGTGATAAAATCTTAAGTGTGATATTTACTGATAAAACATATCATTGATAAAGTAGGTTATTAAAGGATTGATAAATCTGGTTGTACTTTTTAAAGTTCTATTTTTCTTGGTTTAAATTTTTTTTATTTTATTGTGAAATGCACTATACATGCACTATACATGAATAAAAATATATGTCATAACGTGAACCACATCTCATTAAATATATATAACATTGCCTTCCTCAAAGTAAGAAAGGACATCATCATTCCCGCAGGACTCTTGGGTTCCCACCTCTGGCCGTCTCGCCCTTCGAGGTAACTGCCAATCAGACTTATATTAACATCATTTCCATTTTCTTCATGGTTTATCACCTATGTGTGCACCTTTGAGTGATAGAGTTTACTTGTATCTGTCTTTGAATGTATATGAATGGAATCATATCCCTTTGTGCGTGATTTATTCGGGGACTGAGTGAGTGTGTGAGTGTGCACGCGTGTTAACAAATGTTAGCATTTGGGGTATCTGACTGAAGGCTATTTGGGAAAGTACTGATATTTCAACATTTCTGAAAGTCCAGAACTGAAAAATAAAATGTACATAAGAATGATATAATTAATAAATTAAAATACAAAGCATCTTTTGCATTGATCTATATGTTTATTTCCGTGTAAATTCCACATGGCTTTAATTACTATAGCTTTAAGATGAGCTTTGATATTAGGAAGAGAAAGTTCTCCCACCAGTCCTTCATGAAGAGTTCTTAAGTACTTATGATCTGTTGCAATTTCATGTAAATTCCAAAAAGTGTTCGTCAAGGTCTACCAAAGGGAAAAAAAATGGCATTTTTACTGGGATTGTATACATCTAAAGATCAATTTTGAATATTTGAAATATTTCCAATATTAAGGCAATCATCAGATAAGCAATAATCCCTCACTTTAATTATGAATTTGCTCATTTTCCTTTTAGCTATATTTATGTCGTATGTATACATGTTTGTATCTTAAAACCATGTCATTTAGTCCACATGCATTTGGAATTGTTATATTTTTCTAATGAATTAAATCTTTAGTCACTACACAGCGACTCTCTTTAACTCAAAAAGTATTATAGTATAACATGTATTTAGTTAATATCTGCTTTCAGCAAGAGATTTGGTTTCAACAACTCAGCCTATACTAGGAACAGAAATCTGCATTTAAACTTAAACCTTCTGCCACTACTTGTTATAAATGGTGTAAAACAGAGAGATAGTTCATTATTCTCTAAAGGCACAACCGTTGCTCAGTGCTTTTCAGGGCTAATTTCTCTATTCTAAGGAACTGGTCAGGTCATCTTGTCATATATCAATGATTCCATATATGAGTGGGTTTATTTCTGTACACTACTTGCTCTGCTGCTGAAACATATGTCAGCACATAGGAACACTGACAAGATATTAAGGAGTGACTGTGCCCAAAGTTATGAGAAAGCTAGAACCAAGATCGCTACAACGAAAAGTACCATGTGATAAAGTGTTGATGGTATTTACCTTCACTGGCAAACCTGGTCTGTAACTTTGACAACCACAAGGGGGCAGAGGAGGGTATTAACTGGGTCAGAAGTCACATCGCTGAGTCTTTCCAAGGTAGAAAGTCAGATGGAACCTCTCACATCAACATAGGACTACAAAGATTCTAACATGGTAATATCGGTAAGAAGTAGGAAGAAGAGGGGCGCCTGGGTGGCTCAGTGGGTTAAGCTTCTGCCTTCGTCTCAGGTCATGATCTCAGGGTCCTGGGATCGAGCCGCACATCGGGGTCTCTGCTCAGTGGGGAGCCTGCTTCCCCCTTTCTCCCTGCCTCTCTGCCTGCTTATAATCTCTCTCTAAAAAAAGAAAAAAAAAAGAAGTAGAAAGATGTTGAAACAGATACATAATTACAGGCTCATTTGCATTTTGCTAAACATCCTCAGATATAGTTACAATATACTTTTTCTATTTTATTAAGACTTCGATAACTCAGGGTGCCTGGGTGGCTCAGTGGGTTAAGCCTCTGCCTTCAGCTCAGGTCATGATCTCAGGGTCCTGGGATGGAGCCCCACGTCGGGCTCTCTGCTCAGCAGGGAGCCTTCTTCCCCACCCACCCGCCTCTCTGCCTACTTGTGATCGATCTCTCTCTCTCTGTCAAATAAATAAATAAAACCTTAAAAAAAAAAAAGATAACTCTCTTTGGCCCCAAGCAACTGTCCACATGCATAATCTCATGTCTTCTTTTTTTCTTTCCAGCATGATTTCTCTCCATTCTGCAGTTATGTATAAGGGATTAACTTGAGGGTAAGGAGTAAGTTTTTAATATATCTGGTTTTAAGTATTTTAAAACATTTTAGAGTTTTTCATCCTGGTTCTTAGATATAAGAGTTTATTAACTCTTTCATCCTTTTGTTACCACAACTCCTAAAGAATCTCCAGTTGGGTAAGTTTTGTGTTTTTGTCAAATCAAATTAATATTATGAGCTCTAAAAAAACTACAACTGGATGCCAATTATAACAATATATTATTTTTACTTCTTAGCTAAGAGGAAAGAGTTAGTGACAGAACCTTGGAAATAGAATTATTTCTGTACATTGAAAGCAAATAAGTGAAACTGAATATGCTTATTTCATCCATAAAATTAGCCGTGCAGCTTCTGAATGCCTGAGCCATGGAATGAAACACCCAATTTCTTGAAAAGAGGCTAAAATATTATACCAGCTGGATCAATCTCAAATCAAAATTCTGATAAATCATTGTCATCTTCATGCTATGGATTCCCAAAGCTGTTCTCTCCCCTGGGATTCTATAGAAAACACCTACAAATCATGGATATTTTAGCTTCCGTCTGAAACTAAACATATTATTATTTTTTCCACCCACATATTCATTGAAAACTGCTCTAGAGCTAAATTTTTAAGAGGAGGATATTGAACTTGATCAAATCAGGTCCTCGATCAAGCTGCCATCCCAATGAAATGGTATTTTCTTTCCCCACATGTGTATAAGAGTTGTTTGCCTAATCAGTTTTATTTTCTTGGTCTTTTCCCCCTTGTTTCTTTTTTTTTTTTTTTTAAGATTTTTATTTATTTATTTGTCGGAGAGAGAGAGAGAGCGAGCACAGGCAGACAGAGTGGCAGGCAGAGGCAGAGGGAGAAGCAGAGGCAGAGGGAGAAGCAGGCTCTCTGCCGAGCAAGGAGCCTGATGCGGGACTCGATCCCAGGACGCTGGGATCATGACCTGAGCTAAAGGCAGCAGCTTAACCAACTGAGCCACCAGGCATCCCCCCTCCCTTGTTTCTTTTTAAGCAGAACATTAACATTGTTTTAAGATGTCTTTTTTAGGTCTTACCTTATTTTCTTAGGATATTCAACTAGTGGTGGAGAGAGAAAATAATGCATGAAAGAACTAATTACTAGGCTACCTTTCAAATCATTCACATATCCTGAAAATCCACATTTCCCAGCTCATCCTTTTTTTCTTGATCAATATTTCCTTCTTTTTTTAAATGATTCTCAATATGAACATCACCTGCATCAACGTTTCTGTTTGCAGAAACTCACACAGATTTCCTTATATAAATTATACATTGTGCACACAAGTGGATATCGTGTTTTTGTTTAAATATGTTTATATAGAGGTTTTCATGTAACAAAACAAAAAAGGAAATCGATACAAAATTTGGCTCATTGCCTAATTTATTTTATTGCTACCTTATTTTATTTTACACCCAGACACAAGTTTGTTTTCATGGCTCAGATAAAGAAACTGGACACGCAGTTCCCTTCTGAGGGAATTTGGCCTCATTTATGTGACACCACCCAGATTACCTCCACCCCCTTCCTTACCACTGCTCCATACTCATCTAAAGTGAGTTAAAATATTTATTGGGTTATGAGAGTAAAGATTCTTTTTTCTAAAATTTCATATAAAATAATGGTGCAGTATTGGTCGTGACCAACAGAGTCTAAGGCTCCTTTGTAACCACTAAATGTAGGAAAACCCACAAATTACTGTTGGAGAGGGGTTGGCCTTGAGTTCTGGCTTCAATGACCCTCTCCCCTTAGATTTAAATACCCTGCATCTGTGTAAATAAACATCTCTAGGTGTATGGTAAGGGAATATTTAGCACGAATATGTTTCATACAAAATTAGCAGCAAAGAAAAACTTAAGACTAGTAATTACATGAAAAAAATGTAAGCCATTAGTGTAATTAAGATGTTTCTTCCTTTTCACTTAAACAGGTAGAATATGATCTATCATTCTTTTGCATGCATACTTTCATTGATTGAATTTCCAAAGTACTAATTTTTTTTTCTTCCTTCCATGAAGATTTATAATGATACTTATATTCTGGCAAGAAGCTAAAGTCTAGCATTAAATGTTTATTGGTTATAAACACTAAGTTTAGAGTTGAGTTTCTGCCAACAGGATCTAGAAAGCCAATAGATAAGCTTCTTACTTAGGAGGTAGTAGCTAAAAGTTTCATGGTTAAGCCATAAACAGAAAGGAAGTAAATTCAGACAAGATAAAGCTTGAGTCATTTGGCTCTAGGGAGAGTGTCTTATAGCTTTCGCACTCATTTTCCCTTTCTTGGTTGTTCCTTTTCTCTTCCTACTTTCTGATGTCGAAAACAACACTGATTTTTAAAGCAACACTGAAAATTCTAGCCTGGGGCTCTGTTAATGAGGCAGTAATTCATGAAAGGATGTGTTCAGGAAGGTGCTCATGGGTGCAGTCTAGTCTGTCATCTTCCTTTTGGATTCTTGGAAATAATTATATTTTAACACCTTTAACATTTTGGAAGTGATGAAAAAAAATAACCTCAACTCAACTGGATTTTGGACATTATCCCCAGATAATTCAGAAACCCACTGCCTACAGATGTACCCCATTCTTAATAGAAGAAATGGAAGTATACATGATCAATTTGTGTCCCTAGAAGACTTTCAAGTAATGGTACTGGAGAGAGTAAGAAAATGTTTCCAAGATGATACAGAAACCTTCTAAATGGCATATACACCTTTCAGACTCATCTTGGACCACTGGTATGGTCAAAAGCCTTCTGTGATTTCTTATCTCCAACAGAATCACAACAGAGGCCAGGCACAAAAGGTTAGAGAGGTGATATTCTATAGCCTTCTCATTCAAAAGTGAGACATCTGAGCCCCTTAGACGTAAAGATGGTGGGAGGATGAGAGTTGGTGGTAGACCAGAACTAAAATTCAATTCTTTTGACTCATCGGCCAGTGTTCTTTCACATTTGTTAATTCTGTTCACAGTTGGTCCCTCATGTTGTTTTTCACATCCCCCTCCTTATGTTTCAAGACCCGTCAAAACCTTGCCCCACCTAAGCATTTAATTCCATTTTCTATTAGTCTCGCAACATGATCATTTTATCGCCATCAAGCTGAGCTTCTTGCTTCTCTTTATCCTGCGCTATAGTGACAAACCATCCCAGTTTGGTCAGGACTGCCCTGGTTTTAGCACTGAAAATCCTGCATCCTGCGGACCTTTTCAGTTCCACACAAATTTGATCAGTTGGTCACTCCACCATATGCACTACATGCATACCACTGCCTTAATCTTGTTGTCTGGAATTTCCTTCCCCCATTGCCAGATTTTCCTGATGACTGAAGATAGCTCAAACCCCATTTCCTTCAGACAGCCTTCAGTTCTCGTCCTCTCTCTTCCTATGGTTCTTAAATCTTGCTCCACACAAGTAAACTTTTAATTAAAGGCTAGCCTGCCTTGCTTGAGGATTATTCGGGACGCATCATCTTTCCTTCACAAAGTAGCCTATAACTTATCGAATGGAGTTTGCCTCAGGGAAGTGCTGCTGTGAGCACAGATACTTGGGCTCATTTATAGCATCAAACTCTGGGAGGCTGGTATTATTACATTTATTTTACAGAAATCAATTAAGTTCAGACAGCCTAGTTTTTGGCCAAAATTCAAACCCAGGTCTCTGTCTCCTTCAACTACACCATATTTCCTGGATAGAAAACCCGTTTAATGTCTTTGACTGTCTCACAGTTATTAACAAATTATGGAGCTTAAAGTACATTCTCAACAAATACTTGCTGTTTTGTCCCAATTGCTTTTCCATTTAGATCTACAAAGTCATGCTAATAACGGCAAGGGAGGTAGTTTTGTTTGTTTATTTTTTTAAATAGTAAATCATAGAAAATGTGCTTTTTATGCAATTGGAGCAGAGTCTATGATTTTTTTCCCTGATAAGAAATTAATAGTAGAAGGGAAGTTATGTAAGTCACAATGACATAAGTGTGAAAGTGAAATTTTAATATTATTGGGGGGCATGCATCATGATATTCAAAGATACACATTTAATAAGCCTCATCTTACTTTAGATTCCTATATGTTTGCCATGGAACTTAATTTTAAGCAAACTGACAGCAGAGAAAAATACAACAGAAAAAAAAATTAAAACATTTAGAGTCACTGGGAAAACACAAGACACTCTTCTGGGGGAGGAATAGTGCAGAGTTCAACGATTTTTTTCAAACCTTTTCAGAGCTGGAATCTGTGATATTCAGGTCTGACAAAGTTCTAAGTCCTGTACAGCATTCTCTTATCAAAGGACGGCAGTAAGCCGCTCCATTAGAGTTCTTCCAGGAAGCAAAAAGCTCCATCCTCCTGCAGCTGGTGTGATTTAGAAATTACGAGTAAACGTACTAATTATTTCTAAATGATGGCGCTTCCCACCATTTCATTTCCATATCCTAGCCAACAGACTGGGAGAAGACCGCAGGAGAGAAAGAGGTCACTGGGTACGGGTTCACGGCATGTGCACAGATGCACAATGGTTCAGGCGCCCCCTTCATGTGCGCAGGCGCACAAAGGTTCAGGCTCCTCTTCCTTCACCGAGTAAGTCCCTACGGTCGGCTGGGATTTCCGGTCCCGGGCAGCTTGGCAGAGCATCTGTTTTAATAGCTGAGGGGGCACGGAGTTCAATAGCGCAAACGGAAGCGGCATTTACAGGATTTCTCCATTTTTTTTTTTTTAATTTTTTTTAAATTTCTTTTCAGCGTAACAGAATTCATAGTTTCACACCACACCCAGTGCTCCATGCAATGCGTGCCCTCCACAATACCCACCACCATTTTTATTATTTCAGTATCTTAATTAGGAGCTGCTAAAGAAAATAAGGTTCCTTGATATTTTTTTTTAAAAAAAGACCCCAAAACAAACAAACAAAAACAACAATAACAACAGAACATGAAAACCTGAGTGTTACAGGTATAGACTTGAGTCACTAAAGAAACAATGACTACTGGGGCACCTGGGAGGCTCAGTGGGTTAAAGTCTCTGCCCTCGGCTCAGGTCATGATCCAAGAGTGCTGGGATCCAACATCATATCCAGCTCTCTGCTCAGTGGAGAGCCTGTTTCTGCCTGCCTCTCTGCCTACCTGTGATCTCTGTCTGTCAAATAAATAAATAAAATCTAAAAAAAAAAAAAAAAAAGATGAGTACTAAGGAGTCATAAAATAATTCTTAGACACTTCAAAATATCCAGCCCCCCCACCCCCACCCCCAGAGCCGGAGCAGGCACCAAGGGAGGCTCACCCCTGCCAGGCCCCTCAGCAGCCTTATCGGCAGGGTGGCATTTGTCATTTTCTGGAGGGACGCAGTCACGTCACTCAGGCTCTCTGATCTCTGCACAGCAGAGAAGCATTCATATTTGCTTTTCTCTTGCTCGGCACCTAAAAATGACGCTCAGTACACTCATAAAATCAGCGGTGATGATAACTTCCTGAGGATCAAACAGTCTAAGATTCTTTCCACAAATAAACCTAATATTAACAAGACGTCATCTTTATCTCTTTCCGGAAGTGGCTGATTTGGCAATCGCGATTTACCATGAGAATGAATACTAGAGGATTTCTGATTTGGGTGTTTGAGGGGCATTTGTATGTGTGGTCCATCCAGCAGGCTAGTGAGCCTCTTTTGCAGGAGTCAGAGTAAGCACACACATTTCCTGAGCACTGATGGTGTGCCGCACCTGCTTCTTGGCCCTTTACCTGCACTATTTTATTCAATTCTCATGACAGACCGATGAGAAGGTGCTATTATTATCTCTGTTTTAGAGATGAGAGAATCAGATTCAGAATTTAAGAGACTGTCCTGAGGTCAACATTTAGTGTCAGCAGAAGGTATATGAGCCAGAAAGAGGTGGGTCCACCTTGGGCACCCATCGGAATCACTGGGGCAGCTTACGGAATCACAAATCTGCAGGCCAGCATCAGGGATTTGGATAGAGTGCCTGAGATTGGGTCTGGTTATCTGAGAAATGTATAAGGTCCTCAAGGAAGCTGATGTCAATGAGAAGGTCAGAACAATTGGTCTAACACTGCAGTGCTTGGAGGTCAAGCAAGAGATTGACTGCTTTTGAATCTGATCTACTTTTTTGAAAGCTTTCATGATTAATGTAGAAGCCTCTTCTTTCTGGCAAAGTGTTCAGCAGTTGCCTGGCTTATGGGCTTCTTCCTCTTGGCAGAACTCAGTGTTTGCCTTGTTTACTAGCCTCTCTGTGTGGAGAGATTAGTTATTCATTTCTTAGTCTTGGCTTCAGTGATTCTGCTGATAGGACTCATGCCAGAGAATCAGTGGGGACCTTCATTTTCAAAGTAGAGGCTCTGGCTGCCCTTTATGAATGATTCTCTAGCTCAGCCCCCAAAAATCCACAGAAAGCCTTTTCAACAATTTGTACGCACCTAGTTCCAGCCCCCAGTCTGAAGAATGGATAAAATTCCTAAGCCACCAAGTAGGATAGGGAAGATTAGACATGGGGGGTACAATACAGAAGGAGGGAATAAAGTTGGTCACTTCTGGCCTCTCTCCAGCTTCCTTTGCTTTCTGTTCTTTGAGATTTAGAAGTGTAGTGGGTTTAGATTAATGTATTCTTGGCGTTGTTTCCTGTTTCAAAGAAAAAGGAGGGATGTCAGCGGTGTCTGATATCAAATAATTTAACCAGAAGGGTAGGTAAGTGAAAGCAAAGAAAGGTCTAGGCTCGTTTTTCAACAGGTTAAAATTAAAAAAAAAAAAAAAAAAAGTAAAGCTTCAGATATCATTCATTTTGAACCAAGGCATGTTGACCAAACATGAGCTAAGTACTTTGATATGTTCTCACTATATTGTGGGCTGGAAATAAATGATACTGAATGAATTTATTACTGAAGGCATTGTGTTGTATACAAACAGATTGAAAGCTGGTGCCTGCCTTTAAGAGAAGAGTTTTAATCAGTTATAGGAGCAATGCAAAATCTTTGTGCAACTAGCTTTAGCTTAAGGCAAAGTGTGACAATAATAGAGGCAGAGGGTCCTGAGAAGTTACAATAGTCAGAGAAATTCATATTGATCAGGGAGAGTCAATGATGCAGGAGTTGTTTTTTTATGTCCACATGGCTCTCACAGAAGCTTAACAGATATGTTCTCCAGGAGTTGTTCATGGGCCATGCTGACAGAGGAGAGAAGGGCCCTGTAGAGAGATGGTTGAGGGTAGGAGGAAGCAGGGTAGGGAGACAGGCTCTCGGGAAAACTTTAAGAAGTCTGTCACAAAAAAGATATGGTTGTGACCTTCTGGGATGTCTCAGGGGCAAAAAGGAACCCAAACAAAGGAGCAGAAGATGTGTTCTGATCTAAACTAGATGTCAGCTCTCTGAACCCGTGGTTTGACGGAATGTACTAGTTTCCTAGATTTGCTATAACAAAATACCACACACTGGGTGATTTAAACAACAACACATTTTTTCCTCAGAGTCTTGAGGTTAGAAGTCCCCAGTTGAAGTGTTGGGAGGAGAAATCTATTCCATGCTTTTCTCCTAGGTCCTGGGTGGTTGTGTCACTCCTTAGTCTTCCTTGGCTTGTAGACATATCTCAAATTTCTGCCTCTGTCCTTAGATGATATACCGCCTTGTGTATGCCTGTGTCTTCTTAGAAAGACACCACCAACTTAGGAGTCACTCCAATCCAGTATGGCCTCGTTTTAGCTAATTTTATCTGTAAACCTCATTTTTAAGCAAGGTTACCTTCTAAAGTTCCAGGGGACATTAATTTTAGGAGAAAACATGATTTAACCCAGTCCACTGGGCCATGTTTTTGATACTGCTGTATAAAGACATGACTATTTTGATAATTTCCACCATTCTATAAAACCTCAGTAGAGAAGAACAAAGAAATTCAGACATGAAAGCTGATTGGAATCAAACAGATGAAAGCCCTTCTCAGGGGTCTGTGGAATCATGAAGTCTACTGGCTAGTCATGAGCCCATTGCAGGAAGATGGAGGAATCTATGTTTCATAAGACCTGGCAAACGGGAGATTGTTGTCAGGTAAGCAATTGCCCTAATCTACATTGAAATTTTGGTCCTTTCTATTCTCAGACAGGTTGCTTCTCTGTTCCTATTTCCAAATTCCAATGGATCTGAGGTTCACTGATACTGTGTGTGTATGTGTTGTGTGTGTGTGTGTGTGTGTGTATACATCCATTGTAAGAGAAGGGTTGAGCAGTATTCAGTTTTGTGATTATTTTTAGCAACATTGAAGACAGACCTAATGCAAATGGGAATAGGCTATTGATCTGGGCATTAAAGGATGGAGAGGATTTTGTAAGCAGAGGTGGAAGACCCCCACCCAACAGAAGAAGTGGCATGGTTGCAGAAGTGAGAAAGTGAATGTTTTGTTCAGCTTTACAAATTGTCCAGTTTGACCAAACTGTACTCACATAGTCAGATCTAATGGGACACGATTCTAAAAAGTTATGTTGGGAGCAGATAGTGGGTAGCTTAGAATCTTAGGATAACAGGTTAAAAAAGGAACTTGGTATCTTTTATATAAATAATATATTGCAACCAAGCTCTTTAAGGGGTGGCATGACCAGGTCATGTGATGAATGCATCTGGGCGGGAAAAGCATGAGGGTGAAGTCATCTTTCAGTAAGGATTGGAATAAGACACGTGAGAAGGGCTGTGTGTTTGCACTGGGACACTAGTTATGTGAATGGGAAAAAGACACTGTAGAGAAACTTCAGAAGTAGAAACCATATGCCTTGATGAAAAGGCATTAAGAGAAAATTTCAAAAATCACTTGGACTTCCCATTGGATGGAGAGAATGAGAAGACAAATAAGAGCATAGTTAATCAAGAAAAAGAAACCAAGAGGAGAAACGTGCTTTTGTTGGTTTCCTTTGCTTGTAGGAGAGATCATTCATTTGATTATAGATCTATTGAGTTTATGGTGCCAGTAAACCATCCATATAGAGATGTTTAGGTGGAAGCTGAAGTATAAATTCTGGACCTTGGTGGAAATGCCTTGGCTCAAAAGGTACTTTGTTAGAGAGCCACAGGAAAGTTTTAGCTGCGTGAGTAGTGCTGTTTCTCAGGAAAAGAGTGTGAAGGGAAGACAAGGGAGATCCCAGCACGGGAAACTCAGGGAAAACCTATGTGGAAAGGTAAATCACAGATGGAGCCAATTAATGAAATGAAATTATAAAAGACAGCGAAATCTAGAAGATGAACCCCAAAATACCACGTTATAGAAAGTGCAGGAGAATTTCCGGTTGTTTCAGATGCCAGCGGGATCAGAAGAACTGAGCTGGAGACAGGCCTTGTCACTTATCTTTTGGCGTCTGTGCATCTCATTGTCCATGCTGGAGCCGCAGCTTCCTTGCTCATCGGTGAGCAGCCCTGACGCCACTTGCAGGAGTGACATGAGATGGCACATTTGAATGTGGAACACCATAGAACATATGAGACACACGGCAGATGGCAGTTTGAGAAGAAAGCGAGATGGAAGGAGGATTTATTTGTCTTCCTTCAGGATTTGGTTAGATGAGATCATGTGTGTATGGGGTGCCTGGGTGGCTCGGTCTGTTGAGCATCCGACTCCAGATTTTGGCTCAGGTCATGATCTTAGGGTCATGAGATCGAGCCCCACGTCAGGCCCCACACTCAGCGGGGAATCTGCTTGGGATTCTCTCTCTCCCTCTCCCTCTGCCCCTCCCCCTGGCCTCTGTCTTTCTCTAAAATCAATAAACAAATCTTTAAAAACAAAAAGGAACATGTGTGTATATCGTGCAGGAGAAGTCTGGAGACCAAGACTAGAAGACAGAAGAGATAGGTTATATGGAAGCAAACAGGAAGTAACAAAATGGAACGTACTTTGGAGGTAATAGGAAAAGAAGGAATGAGACCAGGTAAAAATGTGGTTTTGAAAAACATAAGAAGGTATATATATTATATAAAATATATTTATTTTGTAAATAAATAAAATATATATAATAGATATTTATAACATTTTTTAAAAAATAAGAACACCATCAAAAACAAAGAGAAAGAATTAGAAAAGACTGGTTGGTTTAAGAGAGAAATTCCGTGATGGAGAGGTGAAACACAGCAAGATATTATAATGGATGGGTTTTCTTTTGTCAGTAGGTTGAAATAGGAGAATCAAGGAAGTGAGGGATGAAATGAAAGTGGCTTCTGGTGATAGCATGTTTAAAATGCCTGTCACTGGTTCACAACTGGGAACATGGCCAAATGAAGCTCAGGGGGGTCAGAAGGACGGGGAGAGGAGGATAAGGTAAATGACTAGAAGTTTCCATCATGGTTATGAACAGGTTCAGTTGGAATGGAAAACCCGAAAGGGGTAAAAAGAGAATGTGATCAGACACATATAGCATTTAGATCAGCATAGGGTTATTTTTCATATTTTTATGTTTTATGAAAATGGTAATCAGGGCGTTCATAAATTTGCTTTTTTAAAATTTGTACTACCCCAACTACGGGCCATGCCAGGAAAATAGGCATCTGGCATCAGGCAAGTCCAGGAGACAACTCCAGTGCAAAGAGACCTGACCAAATGCATTAATAAGATTGGTTTTTACTGGGATTTGGCCTGAAGAAATAATCGGCCAGTTGTTACTAAGAGCGAGATGGAAAAGGCACACCTAGAGGAACTGAGATAGGGCAAAGAGAGATCATCCCAGCCATGGGAAGAGGTGCAAGTTGGTTCTGTGTCATTCTGGTTCATGAGTACCCTTATAATAAACTCAGTCTTTCAGGGAGCCTAATTAAGTAGCCAATCCTGCACAACATGGTTAAAAATAAACTATGAATTCTGTTACACTGAAAAGAAATTAAAAGAAAAAAAAAGAAAAAAAATAAGTACATGGAGAGCAAAGGACCACACAAACTTGATGAGTTCCATGAACGGACACTCCTGAAGCTAATTACCCGTGTGTGTTCATCTCCTACAGGAACCCGGACCATCCTTCCTCACCCCTGTGGCCGTCTGCTGCAACTTCCAGACAACATGTTAAACGTAACGCACCTGACCTGAGTTTTGAATACGCAACAGTAGTACGGCCGGAGGGGTCTCCTTATCACAACCACTTAACAAAGCTACTGAGCACTTATCTCAATCATCTTCCTTCACGTTGAAAACAAAAAGAACATTCCTTCAGCATCATACAGATTTGACTCGTTCCTCAGTAAGCTATGATGTGGGTGTACAGAATGGACGGAAATAACTCCCCCTGGCAAAGCCAATAGGGACTGGGAGCATTTGGTTTTTGCTTGCAAAGTGATACATCTGTAGTATTCCAAAGAGAGGCGAAGAAAAGTAGAGGCTCTCAGATTTCTTTCTTTGTTCATTTCTGCTTCCTGTTGGATGTTGGGAGGGGCTGACCAGCCTCTAGGGATTAAGACATTCAAAGTGGTCAGTAATTTCCATAATAGGATTCCGTGATCAGATTCAAAAGCAAAGAACAACTAATAGGAGAGGATAAGAAGGATGAATGACTGACTGTCTAAAGCAGGCTCTGAGAGCTGGGAAACAGGAATTTCGAAGAGAGCATTTTGTTTGTCCTCAAGTCGGACACAAATACTAGCCACTATTTAAAGGAGGAAGTCTTGATGTCTTAATGCATTTATGGAATAATTTCTCTTCCAATCGTGGGCTACAAAGTTGAAAGAACAAGAATGACATTTTAAAAAGGAGAAAAATTGGGGAAAAATTCAGCATTCAGCTGTTGGAACAAATTTTTGGAAGAGCAACGGGTGCCCTGAGTAGGCAGGAAGAAAGAACCGAAGGCCAGATTTCTTCCTGAGTTTGACTTTTAATGAATCGGTAATGTGTAGAGTCATGTTTACAATATTTTCTGAGAAAAGTATTAGCTTACTTCTTTCATGGAAAAAAATACTAAATAAAGGATTTGGATTGAAATTCAATCTCTTTTTCTCTCTCCCTCTCTCTCTTTCTTCTTAATATATACCTTTATCCATCTCACTGTTCGTCCTCCTGACTGCACTTCGTGCTTTTATGTTTTAGGTAGTGATGTAACCACACCAGTGTCTCCAACCTAGACCTTAACAACAGCCTATGGAGTCAGACAAGCCGGTTTCCGTTCTCTGTCCGTTGTCGTCTGCTAAGGCATTTACACTTCTGTGAATCCGGTTTTGTTTGCTTTCTTTTAAGACCATTTTTTAAAGCATTTTTAGGTTTACGACAAGATTGAGAGGGAGGTACAGAGATGTGTCCCCGCCCCCACACTTGTTTATTAGCCTCACCTATTACTGGTGTCACTCACCAGAATGGTACCTTTTAAAACAAACAAATAAAAAATTAAAAAAAAAAAAAACATGGATGAAACTATATTGACCCATCATAGTCCCCCAAAGTCTATAGTTTACGCTCTCGGTGGCATACGTTCTATGGGTGTGCACAAAAACATAATGACTTGTACCCATCATTATAAAATCAAACAGAGCAGTTTCACTGCCCTAACATTATGTGTGTATAGATATAGATACAAGAAATAAAACATCCTGAGTACCCATATCTGAAAAAAAGAGGATATTAGTAGCATTACCCTCTGGGGTTGTTATGAGATTAAATGCGATCTACATAAAGCACTTAGCAAATAAAAAATGTTCATATTACTTTATTATTGATGATATGTAAAAATGGAATTTTCCCTCCTGTGCCCCATTTGTCTTTCCTATGCTAGAAGCAATTGCTGTAATGAATTTGGCTTATAACCTTACCATCTACAATAAAGTTACGAGCACACACGCATTTTTATCATGTCTCTGCACGCACGTGTGCACACACGGCGCTCTTCTACATAAATAATAATGTTCCTTTCCTTCTGTAACTTAATTTTTCACTCAATTTAATTTTTGAAAATTATTCATTCTGATGTATTTGTCTCTTGTTCATTTCTCCGAAGTGTCATACATTATCTGTCATATAAAAACCCTGTATTTCATTTGCCTTGGACCTTTCAATGGGCTTTTCGGTCATTTCTGACTTGGGGCAATGATAAGCAGCGTTATCATGAATAATCTCATGCATGTATCAGTATGGCTGAGTTTGCCATTGTTTTTATAAACTCTATAACCAGAAATGGGCTTTCTGAGTTATAAGCATGCACATTTTTAGTTTTGCTGGATATTTGCACATTCCTTCCATGGTGGTAGTACTGATTTATGCTTCAGTAGTTTGGGAAAGTTCCTGCTTTCTGATCGTGAGTGATAATACCATTCTTCTTAATTTTTTCCATTTTGTAAAACAGCATTTTATTTTTCCTTTGATTCGCATTTCCCTGATTGCCAGTTAAACTGAACGTCCTTTCGTATTCTTCGAATATTTGAGTTTATTGTTTTTGAAATGCTTTTTCAAATATTTTGCCCAATTTTTCTCCTGAGTGATATTCCATTTCCTTATTGACTTACTGATCTCTATGTGGAATATTAATGTCTTGTTGGTTATGGATGTTAACACTGGTTATGGTATCTGTGGTTAAACAGCTTCCTCTTTGTTTCACCATAGCCATATTTATTCATCTCGTTTTAATGCTTTAAGCCTTTGCTTGAAATTATGTTTTGATATAGTTTTATGCAATTCCAATGGTTGTCAAACTCTAGCATGCATAACCATCATTTGGAGAGCTAGTTCAAAGGACAGAATTCCTGGCCTCATTCTCTTGAAGACTCAGGAATTCTAAGGTAAAGTGTATGCATAGTAAGTTCTTTAAAAAAAAATTCTCATGCAAGGTGATCTGCAAACTTACTTTAGAAAATGCTGGCGTGCACCACGTTGGAATTACCATCAGTCAGGAGACCAGGAGACTGGCCTCCATTGAATCATTTTCTTTCTTTTTGACATTTTTTAGAAAAAATTTTGGGCGTTCTGTCTGAAGCGAATCTGGGGAAATGCACGGAGATAAATGTGCAGAATCACTCTGGTAACGATGAGGAAATACTGACTTTTTTCAACCCTTCCTAGTGTTTCTGAAACAAGGAAGGGTAAATCCATGTCATAATGAGAAGTATGGGCAATTAACAAAATCCTGCTAAGGCATATTTTCTTTATTTTATCCATGTCTTCTGATGAAATTTTTTAAGCAGTTCTTCCAAACAGCGATTTTGAAATGCACAATAAATACAGCACAGAGTGCCCAAGACATGAGATTTTAATGAAAACAGTGTAAGGGATCGAGAAAAGTTGAAAAATAGTATGAAAATTTGGGGCGTCAAAAGGCTTTTTTTTCCTCCCTAACTTCAAGGAATTTAAGAGAGATTGGACTTGGGCCTTTTTCTTGTTCTCAGCCAGATTTATTTCCCTTTTGTATTTATGTGCAATATCAAATGTTTGAATGTTGTGGGTTTGTTCTGAGCCCCATTAATAAAGAGGCTTCCTGTCTTCGCTTAGGTAAGCTATTCACCTAATTTAGGAAATAACTGATGCATGTTTTGAGACAAAGCTCTTTTGTTTAAAGGACTTTAAGATTAGAATGACAACCAAGGGACATTTGACCCAAATCCCAGAAAGTCCTGAGAATGGATTTTCTCCGTTTAGCACAGTGCTGCAGTTGAAAACATTAAAACAGAAGAGAAATGTCCCAGAGAAAAGCTCCCATTTACCCAACCAAAGTAGCAGAACTGATCTATTCTTTCCAGCAGCCTTTGTTTATACTCCTCAGAGGAATAGATGAATTCTAGTTAGGTGTTTTGGTCAGTTTTATTAGGAAGTTGACTCAGGGCTGTATTGCTTTTAGAAGCCAGACAGAGGGCAGGAGTCCTACTCACAAATCTTTAGGACGTGTTGAAAGCTGAGTCATTTCAGACGTGTAAATCCTGTTGCAACAAACAGCGCATATTTGCTTATTTTGGACAGATATAGAAAGAAAAAATTAAATGTGGATTTAATATCAAAATGGAGGCCAAATGAAATGGATGAAAAGACAGGCATGGGGGCAGGAAAAGGTCTCTTTCTGCTCTTCTGTCCCCCTGCTTTACCTTACATAGTCCCACCTCTTCCTGCCCTCGCCTCACTTTCAGCCATCAGAGGACATCAACAGGGAATTTCCAATCACATGTATCCATACTGTAAATCCTGTAAATCACATGTATCTATTCATACAGTAAACTAAATCAGGTGCTCTTTGGAGAAAGATATACCCTCCACTCTAGAGTGTTACCTTTATCCTGAGAATGGTCAAAATATTCTAAAACTGAACAATGTGTAAAGATAAATTACCTATCTCTGCTATATTCCAAGTTGACTTTAAAGATAAAGAAAGATAAAGAGAGATATATATATATATTCATTATCTTATCTATATATCCATTCATATATATATCTATATATCCATTCAATATAATTATATATATTATATATATATATATCTATTCATTATCTTATATATATCTGTGATCAAATGAGTAAATAAAAGATTTCCAAATAAACAATTTAATTATTACTTTTATCATAGAATCTCACAGACCTCAAAAAAAATGCATAGGTTTGTCACAGCCTTTCTAAAACACAGAATTTCTGCCTCATAACTGACTTGACAGAAACCCCTTCAGTGATTTGTTTCCACGACCACAGAGAGCCAGGGTGCTAAATGAGGACTAAAATGTAGGGGATCTGACTCCAATCTGGCCAGCTCAGACCATTACACTGTGAATGGCCACATGTCTCACCTTGCTCCTGAACTTTGACAGTAAATATTTGACTGGTAGAGCTGGTGAGGACCTGGGTAGTAAATATTTTACGAGGGGAAATGGGAACTTCCCTTTGCTCTGTCCTACCCTTACATTAAACATATTAATTTATATTAACTGGGAACCAGATGATTCTCTATTTACCCTGTCAGTGATTAGTCATCATTTTGAATCCTGAATCCTGCTTCTATCATAAATGAGTATTTTTTTTTTTAAATTTCAGCCAGATTGGGATAGATCTTAAAAGGCTAGTGGAACAGGCAGCCCTCGACAGAAAAATCGGGAGCCTCAGATAACACGAATGGCGTGTGGATGAAGGATTATCTGATAAAAAGTAGAATGATCAACAGAGTAATCTTTTCTCCCCCTCCTCCCTCCCATCAAACTCCATCTTTCTTTAAGGACTTAATAAGTGAGATTCTGGGCTGCTGATCCTCTGCCTATCCAGGCTTTAGAATACTTGGCGGACTCTTTCCTCTTTTCCTCTGAGGGGCAACAGCTGGTTTTCATTATGTATCAGCTTATGATACACACCGAAAAGAAAATGGTCACAATGAATAAAAAGGGAGTTCTGGTAATACTGTGGTTTGTTCCTGGGGGTGTCAAGGTGAAGATTCCATCCTGTTCTTCAGACCACTGTAAACTTAATCCATTTCATTATACACACGAATGAAATTCCGTAGTGTTTTCTTAAGAACCTCTGTCGCTTTTATTTACTGTGGGAGAGGCCCCTTGGTTTTTCTTTCTTCTTCCTTTGGTAGAACGCTAATGCATTTTATATGCTCTTTAATCTCGGTCCCAGTTCTGTCAATATTTGAGCTTATCTTAAAATGAAGAACTCCAAAGGAGGGTCAAAGAAAGTAAATTCTCACTCCGGAAGGCAAATAACAATTATTTCATTAAACACCTAAATCACAAAGTACCCCTTGGACCAGTTCTAGATATAAACAAAAGGGAGCAGTTTCCCCCAAATCCCTCCCTTTGTGATGAACACTTTAAAAGTCCCAAGTTTTCTAATATGAGATTAACTTTCCCCCAAACGTGTTGTTCTGTTAACAAGTTCAGTGGCAACGAACACTAAGCGTGTTGACCTCTGCATGCGTCTCTGTCTTTGGAATAGTTATTCCTGAAGATGACAGGTGGGTGGGAGGGACCTCGGGCACGATCCCAGGTCGGACCTCTGTGGTTTCCTCATGAGACATCACTGCGAGAACAGTACGGCACCACATCTTCTGCAGGAGCAAAACTGTAGTTCCCTCTTGGTCCTACACTCCGTGAGGCCAACAGAAATGCAGACCCGTGTTTAATCCATGATTACGGATCCCACCAAGGCGGTCCTAGTTGCTCAGACTGTTTGAACCATCTCCTTTGAGCTTCTGCTTTTGTAAACTCTGGCCATTGCGTTCTCTTATTACAAGTGAGCCCAACCTCAGGCGCCTGGGGGGTTCTGTCAGTTGAATGGCCAACTCTTGGTTCCAGCTCAGATCCTGATCTCAGGGTCGTGGGATCGAGCTCTGCGCTGGGCTCCGTGTGGAGTCTGCTTATCCCTCTCCCTCCCTCACTGCTCCTCCCCCTGTGCACACTCTCTCTCTAATAAAAGGATAAAATCTTTAAAAAAAAAAAAAAAAAGTGAGCCCAACTTCAACAAAAGCATTTTGGAAAGACACATACTGGCTTCCCATGCTATAGCTTCTTAAACAACCGGAGGGTGGCCAAGGGTGGTGGGGGCCGTTTGCGGTTAGGTGGGGTTTCCACACTCTTCACAGGGCAGGGAAATGCTCGCCCAAAGAAAACCGTACACACAAACACATACTATCCAAAATGGAGGTGGCCAGCCGTCTTCCCAGCCCCCCTTCCCTCTGGGCTCTAGCAGGGAGATTCAAGAGACGCACACATCCTTGCTGCACAATAACTCAGGGGATTGTTCATATGGACAGTGTGAAAACTTGGTTTGTCTGCAGATTCCGCACTTTGAGGCCAGATTCCACACGCCACCGTGGCTCTTACCCCTTCTTGTTTCAGCTTTTACGCCATCTGGAGACCCTGGCTCCATCCTGCTGGGAAGCAATTAGTGCTGAAGGAATGACAGCCAACACACAAGGGGCAGGGCCGTGGTGGGTGGGGAGCAGAAGAAGGGGAGAAAAGAAGAAAGGGGCCACGGGGAAACTAAATAAAGGAGGCTGGGAGTGGGGCAGCTTCTCCTGGATGCCGGTCATGGACCAGCCATCTGGGTGCCCCAAAGGTAAGCAGTGAGAGCTAGAATGTGCATAGAAACCAAAAAAGTCAAATCTAGCCGAAGGGAGCAGCGCTGGCCTGTTGAACTTTCTGCAGTGAGCCAATATCCCGTGATCTGCAAGTCCCAAGTAGTGGCCACCAGTCACATGTGGCAGGTGAATGTGTTCACTGTGGTGACTCACTAAAGTAGTGCCAATTTGGGGGTGCAATGGAGTTTTTTTTTATTGCATTAATTTCCTATAATGTGAAGAGCCACATGTGGCCAGTGATCACCATACTGGAAGGTGTAGGGAGGGACAGGGCAGCCACTCACAGAGCCCCGTGTCTTTGTGCGGACCCTTTGGCAAGTTGCTATCGAGATATGCCCCCAAATAAAGGACTGTTGTATGTATTATTATGGATACTTTTAAGTATTTGGTTAACATAAAGAACATTTGGGATATGGATTTTCTTTCTAGTCTTAGTAGGCCTGGATATATCAATAAATATACACATCCAAACCAAACGGTAACTCCCCTGGTACACGGCGCAGTGGGCAGAAGCTCTGGAATCAGATACAACCGACCTCATGCCCTCATCTCACTACATTCCGGTTCTGTGACCTCGGGCAAGACACTGAATCGATTTCATACGTTGTTTCCTCATTTGACAAAATGAAATTAAAATGCTCCATTCATTTCAATGGTACGATGACAGAATTAAAGGAGTTTACCAAATACTAGAATAGTTTTGTGGTGTCTTACCTTTGCCCCCCCCCCCCGCCCACTGGGTACTTCTGTGTCTAATCATAGGTGATCGATCCCAGGATCATTATAAATTTAAAATAATGATAATGATGATAACAACAGAACAACAACAATAATAATAAAGTCAGTTAGCACTTCATTATATCCTGCACACACTAGTTAACTAACTCAGCTATATCAAAAAACCTCAAAATATAATAGTTTAAAGAATAAGGTATTTATTTCTCTGCCATATTACTGCCCCAAGCTGAGCAGCTTGGACGGATCAGGAGGCTCAGCTGCATGAGCGCCTTCAAGTTCTCCCCCTTCCCCTGTCTTCTTCCCTGTCTACCCCCTAGAGCAGGCACAGACAAAGCCCAACTCAAAGCTCAGATCCAGCCTGCTCTCCATTCTCGTTTATGAAGTTTTACCGGAACGTGACCACACCCATTTGCGAACAAGTTGTCTGTGGTTATTTGGATGCCCTAAGAGCAGAATGTGGAGTATTTCAGGAACCTCATGGCTACAAAATCTGAAATATTTACTATGTGACCCTTTAGAGAAGAAGTTGGCAAACCCCTGTCCTAGAGTGCTGTCATCTGCAGGCTCAAATCTGGGTCATGGTCTCAGCCGTGTGCCAAGGAGGGACGAGGGCTCAGCCATGTGCTAAGCAGAGGCAGGAGCTGCACATGGGACTTTTCCCACCCATTTCACTCCTTAATTCACTCAACAGACATTTGAGCACCAGTTTGTTCCAGCCACAACTCTAGACTCTTGCAACCTATGCCTTTGGTGAAAATTTGGTCACATGGCAACATCTAGCCACTTAGAAGTTTCAGTGGGTGTGTGTGCGTATACACACACACACACACACACACACACGTATATATAGTCTCCAGGTGAGGCTATGTGGCCAGCTTAAGCTCATGACTATTAACTTTCCACTTTGCAACTATAAAGTGTGACCTAGCAATGGAATCAACTAATTAAGAAATCAATAGCGTTGGAGGAGACCCGGCTGGAAAGCAAGACAGCTAGAATAACATTTCATATGATTAAGATCCCATAATGGAAGATTGAGTTTCTTACCTAATAAATGTTTTCAAGCTTCTGCCATACGCCAGACTTTGGGAATAAAGAGGTGAAAAAGCCATGTGGTCTCCATAAATGTTGAACTATAGCGATCTACTTAATAATCTGAGAAATTCGTGTGTGACATCCATGTTCTTTCTAAGATGTTTCACGCAGGGGGAAGTACTGTTCCCTTTCTGACTCGGCAACATGTTCTGCGGTATTTTTACAGACAGACAGACAGATAGACTTGTATTTGCTCCACCAGCTTCCTTTCCTGGAAGGCGGAGCTATTCTTAATCTTTCAAAGGCAACACACAGAATTCCAAATACTGGTCTTTTTGTGATTTCCCATAAAGGACGTATAAACTAATGAATGTTCTAGAAACAGTTTAATAGGATACACTGTTTCAGAGAAGCCTTCCACTGAATTTATAATTTTGTAACCATTTGGCCATGGACGATTTGCAGCTGAGCCTGTTACAATTACAGTAGAAAGAAAATACCAGAACCGCTGCCTAAATGGCAGGTACTGAGTGTTTTCCTTTAGAACTCATCCTTACGAAAAGTGTCTCATTTGATCCTTACAGAAAGGACATGATATAGATATGATTTAAGAGATTAAGGAGATAGGAAACAAAGCTGGGGCTCTGAGATCTGATCTCCTAATCCTCCCCCGAAGTGCACCTTATTTGTTTGAATAACGACAACTAGTAAGAATGAAATCCTAAGAGGACCACTGGACATGAATTTTGGGTTTCTGGCTCCAGTAGAATTTGTTAGCATTTAGAGAGAAGTTCAGAAGAGAAAGAAAAGCCAGGACTCTGAGTAAAGTGTTGTGCTTGTTCCTTTTCTGGATACAGAGCTCCAGTGAATCCTAACAGCTGGAAATGAGGACCAGGAAACTGCCATTTAATGAGCCACCTGGGAGACTCTGATCAAGTCTAGTGAGAGGGCTGAAATCTACAAGAGCATCCAGTGTCCTGGGTTCCATAAAAAGGAGATGACACAGACCCTGTCTGTTGAAATGGAAAAGAGAAAGGTTTGTGAGGTTGTTTTTATTTTTTCATTTATTTATCAACAAGTATTTATTAAACATGTAGGATATGCCAAGTCCTGTGCCAGGCACTAAGAGACAATGGTAAAAAGAAGAAGCAAGGCCTTTCTACTCATGAAGTTTGCACTCAAGATAAATATTACAAAAGAAGCCAACTCAGCATGGCATGGCAGCCTGGATAAGAACAACAAAGCAGAGAGATTGTTTCTGAATGGCTCTAAAATTTCCAGTTGAATATTAGGGAAAACGTGCTTTCGTTTCAATGGAGGAATTCGTCAATGTGATTATTACTATAGGAAATATGTGCCTCTTAATTTCGTCAAGAGTAGGTTTCAGCTGATACGAGGAGAAGCTGAATTTAGGATCCTGTGCAAATAAGTAGGAAAGGAAGACAAGAGCGCATCCTGGGTACAGGCCTGGGGAAGCAGATGTGCGTATGGTCCAAAGAGTAGTTAAGCCATGTGGGTGAATGGATAAACTAGAAAGTGAGACCGTAAAGAGGAGAGGGCTGAAGATACCATGTTTGGCTTTCATGAGCACAGGAAGTGGGGTGAAGAGAAGTGGGGATAGGAAGCAAATGCGGAAGCAAATGCAGAAGCAACAAGGAAAGAAGCAATAGCAGAATTAGGAAACCAAGGAATAAGTTCAAGGACCAAGTTCAGGTCACAGAGAGGCCAGTGAGCACAAGGATTGGGAATGGCCAGTTGAGTAAGTCAAGCTAAGCATTTCTGAGAGCAGACGTAGGCAGGTGACGGGACATGGAAGGAAGATTTCAGAAGGCTTGACTGTGAAGGGGTAGAGAGAATACAGGGGCAGCTGGTAGAGACTGGTCAATGAAGAATAGAAATTAAAAAGTTGAACAAAGACATATTAGGTTAAACTTGAGAGTTCATGCACACACACACACGCACACACACACAAATGTGTGAAAAAAATATATATATATATAATTTCTTACTGAAAATAGGAACAAAAAAACCCATGCAGAAGAAGTAATTGAAAATTGTAGAAAAAGAGTGAAAGACACTATAAATGGTGAAGAAATGGGTCCAGAGGAGTTTTAATAATTAGGAATAACATGTATTTCAAGTCACTTACTTCTAAGAAATAAAATCTCCTGGATCTATTAAAATGCAATCGTTAACAGTTTTTACTTGCATTTACTTGTTTTATGTTCTGAATGTGGAAGGATGTGGATTTTCATGCCACTAGGCACTGAAATGACATTACCAAGGTAAAATTTTCCAGTCTATGCAAATCTGCTATGTTTTCACTGGTTTTCCCCAGGTGATCACCTAACCCCCTCAATCTTTTTTCCACCAGGTGGCAATGCCCCCTTACAATTGAAGAACTGAAAATTCAACCTGATGAAAACAGTGACTAATCTGGATTTCTGAAAGAACATTCTGACAACTGTCTTTGTTTAGAAAGTTGACATTTTCATCAGAGTTGCCTCCTGGAAAATCCATTACGGATTCCCAAACTGCGGATTATACACAACCGGAGTGGAAACCTAAGAGACGGTGAGCCAGTGCTTTGTATCAGAAGAAGGTCACCCAACGTCTTGAGCTCAAAGTGAGTTTTCTAGAAAGACGGAAAGTAAAGGTTTTCTCATAATCCGAAATTTGGGGGAGTACTGGGCAAATCACAGAAACTCTGAGATCCCAAGAAAGAAAGGATGAATGAAATAAGAAAGATCACAAAACAAAGGAATACGGAAGAAAGTCAGGGATTCATAGATTGTCATTTCTAGAACAAGTAGTGATCAATATGTATTTGTCGAATGGATGAAAGGAGAGAAAAAAAGAGAACTTACACAATGCAGTTAGGATCCAGTCCTCCAGAAGTTGTTAAAAGCCTGAAAAGAAACTAAAAAAAATACATATATATAATAATATACATATATATCTCAGGGTATAGAGTAGGACAGGGTTCAGCAAACTACAGTTCCTGACCTATATCTGGACTACTATCTGTTTTTCCAAACCAACTTTTGTTGGAACAGCCATACCCACTTATTTACATATGGTCTCCGGCACTTCTGCGAACCACGAGAGCAGAATCGGGTATTTGCGATAGAGACCATCTCACTGGCCAACCCTAAAAATACTTGCTACTTGGCCTATCCCTGCAGTAGTGTTTAAGGGTATGGGGTTGGAAATGTGACTTCAGGCAGAGTTTGGAAAACCAGCTGTTCAACTCTGACTAAATGTTAAGGACTAAAGCAAGTCCTGCCTTTGAAACCATGAGCGCCTTGCTGGGACACAGAAGTCATGTTACCCATCACTAGTTTCTTCCCTAAACTAAATGAGAAAATTTCCTCGATGCTCACCAGCCCTCAAACACCAGAACTGAAATCCTTTGTGCTTTCTAGAACAAAGATGGAGAACAAAGGCACCCCCTTGATGAGGCTTTCTTTAAGTAACTGCTCTGTTTCTTTCTCTTTCTGCAGTCACACTTTTTTTTTTAACATTTTATTTATGTATTTGAGAGAGAGAAAGAGATAGAGAGATAAAGCACAAGAGAGAGCAGGGTGGTTGGGCAGAGGGAGAGGGAGAAGCCGACTTCCCACTGAGCAAGGAGCCCAGTGCAGGACTTGATCCCAGGACCAGGACCTCAGAATCATGACGTGAACCAAATATAGCCACCTCACCGACTGAGCCACCCAGGCACCCCAGAGTCACACTTCTTTTTTTTTTTTAATATATTTTTTAATTTTTAATTTTTTAATATTTTTTATTTATTTATTTGTCAGAGAGAGAGAGGGAGCAAGCACAGGTAGACAGAGGCAGAGGGAGAAGCAGGCTCCCCGCCGAGCAAGGAGCCTGATGTGGGACTCGATCCCAGGACGCTGGGATCATGACCTGAGCCGAAGGCAGCTGCTTAACCAACTGAGCCACCCAGGCGTCCCCAGAGTCACACTTCTGATGATGGTATTTAGCAGCTAATAAATACCTACTATGCTCAGGGCTCTCCGGTTCCGATAACCCTTCGCAGTCCCTGACCAAAAGCTTGGGTCCTGAATCTCATAAAATGTGATGGAAACATGAAGGGTGGAAAGGATTTGGGGCATGTGTTTGGAGGTGCTTCTGACCCCGGATATCTAAGGTCCAAATCTGGCTCACGGAACATGTAAAGATAATTTTGATGGTTCCCAATCTAATTTCGAACAAAACCAGTGCTTAGCTGCCAGTAAAGGCCTTTGGCAAGCACCTATAGCAGAAGTGTCTAAAGGTAAAGTGTGAATCATTGGAAATGGGAACTACATCAAAATAAGGGAATTGCATTCATTAAAGGGGTGGTAGCTTAATCTACTGTGCCGGCACGTAATGACCGGTGTTGGCACTAACGCTCAGCTCGTGCAGACCCACCCAAATTTGGCAGAGTAATGACCCCAACCAACCCAGCCTCTTGGCTTTCCCTCCAGGTTAAAAGCACTTAAATTAGCAAAAATTGGATTTGGACTATAGGCCTTTCTTGTCTTCTAGATTGGGGCTGTGTTGTGTCAACACCTTAAGGACAAAAAGCAAAGACAACTCTTGCTTGTGGAGCAGTGGGGGTGACATGTGAGGTGAGAAAAATCACCTCCAAATCCCAGTGGCAACAACAGCGAGAGCTTAACATTCCGGCTCCGTAGACACCCGTTTCCAAGACTGCATTTATTTATTTATGTGTTTGTTTGTTTAAATATTTTATCTGTTTATTTGAGAGAAAGAGCATGAGCGAGATGGAGGGGCGGAGGGAGAGGGGGAATCAGACTCCCTGCTGAGCAGGGAGCTGGACCTGGGACTCGCTCCCAGGACCCTGAGATCACAACCAGAGCCAAAAGCAGCGGCTGCACCGACTGAGCCCCCCAGGCGCCCCCAAGACTGCATTTAGATCCCTGCCTCTTGATAGAGAAGCAAGGAGGCCCTTGGAGAAAAAACGCTGAGTGCAAATAAGGACTCTACTTGGTACCACTGGCACCACACTGGCCACGGCACAGAGCCAGTGCGTAGTGGGGCCGAAGTAACGTGACAGTCACCCACCCTCTGATGTGGAGACCTTAAAATCTGAGCGAGGTTTATGTGGACAAGTGGAAACATGTCAAACACTATATGTTTGCTACTTTCCTCGTGATGGAAGGGCAAGCTGTCCCTGTTTCAGCGGATAATGTCTCAAATCGGTATGTCCAAATCCTATTTTGCAGACGATATACACAGCTGAATTTAATTCACGAGAGATCCGTTTAGTGTTTTTCTCATTGCCATGGATGGAAAATGGGAGTACCCTGCCCTCACAGAACTTCATTTCAGGAACAGGAGCTAGGCTTTGAGGCAAATAGTTATAAATCATGTGCATAATGGTGACTCTAAGGTCAGAGCAGGGTGCTAGGTAAATAGAGAAAAGAGTCGGGGGCACCTGGGTGGCTCAGTCGGTTAAGCATCTGCCTTCAGCTCAGGTCATGATCCTGGGGTACTGGGATCGAGCCCCATGTCAGTCTCCCTGATCAGCTGGAGAGTCTGCTTCTCCCTCTCCCTCTGCCCTTCCTCCCTGCTCGTGCTCTCTCTCGCTCTCTCTCAAATAAATAAATAAAAATCTTAAATATATATATATATATATATAGAGAGAGAGAGAGAGAGAGAGAATTCACCCAATGGTGATGTTGCACCAGGTCCATGAAAAGGAGATGATGATAGTAACATGTAGTATTACTCCTTGGCCCACTACCCTCCCTTATATTTTCTAAGAAGAAAACTGAATATTTACTTAAAAATAATAATTGCTATAGATGTATATTCTTCTTACCTTTCTTAGCAGCATGTTGTATTAGTGCTGCTGAATTTGCTTAAAATCCAGATAAAACTGGTAGAAGTTTGGAAAAGAACATTCAAGGGTAAGAGTGTACCTGCATTTCATGACAGGTAGATTATTTCTTTGAAATTTGTTCGTTAGTCATAAAGGGACAAGTAGAAACATGATGGGAACCCCCTGATATCAGTCATCTGTACAGGTACACTGGGGAACTTGCAGACCTGGCTGCCTTGTTATTAAAGGAAAGAAAGAATTGTGTAGATACCACAACACTTGATTAAGAAAAAAGGCACAAATGGGCCTCATTTTTTAATAAATGTGTTTCTGATTGTTTGCTTCTTTCTTTTCTTTTTTTTTTTTTTTAAAGATCTTATTTATTTATTTAAGAGGGAAGGAGAGAGCACAAGCAGGGGAAGGGGAAAGAGCAGAAAGAAAAGCAGACACCCTGCTGAGCAGGGAGCCCAACTCTGGCTCGATCCCAAGACTCTGAGATCATGACCTAAGTGGAAGGCAGACACTTAATAGAGCCACCCAGGTGCCCCACTTTTTTTGTTTTTCATCATAAAATCTTTACAGTCAAATTAATTGAGATATCTGGAGTAACTGATGGTCTTTTGTGATGTCTTGTGCAACAGAGTTGGCCTAAGTAATATTTTCAAACTAATAGTAACATAAATAAATCAGTTTTTAAAGATTATTTTTTAGGTAATCCATTTAATAAACATTTATTGAGCATCTATAGTGTGCAGTGTGTCAAGCAATGAGAACAAGAGAATTAGGAACCAGACACAAATAAACCCTTACCCTCTTCATCTGATGAAAGAAGCAGACATTTTATCATCATAGTGATGATTTTTAAAAAAGCCAAAGAGATATTCCACTAGAATATGAAAGAGGAAGACAGTTACAGTTGCATGGAAAGTGGGGATGTAGCTGAGCAAGGAAAGGGCAGAAAGGATTAACTAAGAGAGAATAATTAATAGGGAATTGGCTGATATTTTACTGGCAGGAGAATTTTCCATGACCTTTTACTGGAGCCCCTCGGCTTTGGCTTACCTGAAAGACACATGCCGATCTGCTTGCATTGGAAGAGGAAAAACATATAACAAAGAAGAGTGGACGTAGGAAATGGGGAGACAAGGCTACGAAGAGGTCAATGATAAAGTTGGGGAAAAAAAATAAAAAGATGGGAAGACTGGTTTCTTTTTTTCAAGAATGAAAGAGAAAGGTTTAAAAAAAAAAAATGTATTATAGAAGGGTTTCCCCCCAAATGCAGAGATCCTAATCTCAGTTAATGGCCGCCCACGCCCCCACCCCCTCCGTTCACTTTTTCGTCACGTCTTCCTCCCCCAGTTCTGCGTCAGACTCTCGTTTGCTGGATAGAGCAGAAAATGCCGACGACTTCCACTCTGGGAGGTGTTAATGCATTTCCTCTGACATTATTTGTAGAGAAATTGCACGGAGAAAAATCCATTAATCAACATATAGAAGCTATTTCTGGATTTAATTCTTAGTGGTCTTTCTGGTGTGTACCTGAGGCTCCTTCAGGGGAAACGGCGCCTTTTCCCAACTTCCGTGTGCACCGTGTGAGTTACCGGGCCCTGCACACACGCGGGTAGAGTCGGAAAGTCTCCCAAGGGCACTGAGCCCCAAGAAGGTTAGAGGTTTGCTATGAAACAGCATTTAGGAAGCGCTTTTAAGACGTTACTAATACTAAAATCATGCTAAAGCTGTAATATTTAGACTGTGGACATGTCCAAGTTTTAGCCATTTAAGACTTAAAGTTACGATATAAAAAATGGAGGTAGAATGACTTTTCGGTTGGTTGTTTTTCCTTTAGTGGTATCACCAGGCAAACTGTATGGCAATTAAATAATAATAATATCAATGAATAACAATATTTATTTTGCATTTCTTTACAAGTTATGAATTGGGAAAAACCAGAGACTGCCCAATTTTCTCAGGGAACTCCTAAAACCTTCATTGAGAGGGATGTCAGATATCGTTCCTGTAGTTTCCTATAGTTGATAAAAAGAATTGTATTTATTGAATAGGGGCAAAATACTGTTCTTAAAGCTCTACAGATAGAAGCCCAGTCTTCACGAACACCTCATGGGGTAATTGTTCCTGACTATCCTTGTAGGCAGAAGAAGAAACTAAGACAAGAAGCTGTTACATAACTGGGGCCAAACGCCCAGCTGGTTAATGCTGAAGCCTGGAACCCAACCCAACAGTTTGCTTCTGCGCCCTGAAGTATAACAACACACCGTAGAAATGAGTCAACACCCATTTACCAGTGACATCATAACCTGGGGTATGTCGCTTTTCTTTTCTTTTCTTTTTTTCCTTTTTCTCAAGTACTGGAGTAAAATACACTCAGAAACTTGAGAAAATCATAGGCGTACACACAGGTACTACCTAAATCACTGATTTCACCACCCAGACACCCCCCTCTTAACACATGAGGCAGCTATGGATTGTTTTGTTTGGGTTTCCCTTTCCATATAAATAAACTAAAGATCTTATCATATTCTACTGTGGCTTGCCTTTTTATTTATATGTCCTCAACCTACTCTCATGACTGAACAGTCTTCTAAAGCAGGGATCAGGTCCACAGGTCAAATTGTGGGGCCTGTCATCTTTTCTTGTAAATAAAGTTTTATTGTCACACAGCCACACCCATTTGTTTCCATATTATCTATGGCTGCTTCCAGAGCTCCACTGATAGGGTTCATAATTACAACAGAGACCCTGCGGCCCACACACACCAAAGCATTCACTATTTTGCCAACTCCCAATCCACATCTTGATTTCTACTAACTATGCTAATGTGGTACTAACAAAATTCCACAGTAGTATCTAAGTAAACAGCGGTATGGCCTACTGTGTGATATTCTCATAGAGTAACAGAAGTTCCTGATGCTTCGAGGGGAAAAAAAAAAAAGGAGGAAAGGCAGTGTAGCCTATGATCCAGTAAAAATGCCTTCAAATCATTACCCAACATGGATTTCCTTAAAAGAACAACATACAGAGTGACCAGGTGATGGATCCTCCAACTTAGAAGTCAGACAGGATAACAGTATCGTGTACCTGAACCGTCCAGAGCCAAATGAAATCTGTGGCCTCTTCCTAAGTTTTAATGATCCAATCATTATTTTCTCATTTCAAGTAGGTCTCCAACCTCACTGTATTCTGGCAATTGACCTTCCAATCTTCTCTTTTCCTTCCACCCCTCTCTCCTGAAGATAGAATATTCTTCCAGAGGTAAATATCCCTCCCACTACATATCTAGGATCCCCACACTGATCCTGACCTCCCTTTAAATGCTCTTTCTGGGTTGTGAATAGAAAAATCCCATCTGTTTTTGCAACTAATCCCTTAGATCTTCGTGCCTCCTCTCTCGATTCCTGACAACATTCCCTGTACAATTTGTTCACTAGAGAATACACGAGTTTTATGTAGTGCTACAGCCATTAAAGTGAACATTTAGAGAAAGAAGGAAAATAAAAAATACTTAAAAAAAAAAAAAAAAACAAGGAGTTTCTTTCCAAAAAAACGGACCATGTGGCTGAAAATGGGCCCCTGCTCGGAAATGCTGAATCTTGTGTATGAACCCTTCAATGGCAAAGGAAAACAGGCCACCCTTATTAGAAATTTTCTACAGCTAGAGATGTAACATCATAGCTAAATTCAGTCGGAGACAGGTCGAGCAACAAAAACCAGGAGCCAAGGCAGTCTAGTCGGCTCTGAAATTTGATTCAGGCACCAGATTATGAATAGATTTAACTAGTTCGCCAAATGAAAATGTAGATTTTGGCACTGTCTGAATTTTTTTTGGGGGGGAGGGGGTATTCTATATGTGGAGTCCCAGTACACACCGAGGGAATATGAAAAAGAGCTTTTTATATTGTATAACTACTCAGAGTATGTTAAGGGAGGAAAAAAAAAAAAAAACAATTAACCCAATAAATGCCAAAAAAAGAGTCCAACCTCTTTTTACTGCCAAGACCATCCAACTTCTCCTATTTACCTTTATAATTCATGCTTTTCCTTTATTCAAAATGACACAGCAACAGCCATCGATAGCCAAGTAGTTACTCCTGTAAACTTATTATTAAATTGCTTACATGTGGTCCAGTCCCTCCCTGTAGGAACTGAGATACGGTAAGAGGCTCAAACCCCACAGCAGGTGAGTAGCACATTGTCAGTTAGGATATGGAAATCAAATTTTAATTGTCCTGAGGTTTCTCAGATTCCCTTCCCTTTCCTGGCGAGGGTGGCAATGTGTGCCACTGACACCGTGAACTTCAATTTCCTTCTGTTTCCCTAGCCTGGGTCCTCAGAGCACTATTATTCCAGGCTTCGTGATGATAAACAAAGATTAAAACAAATGAAAATAAATGACCGAGCACGGGGATCTCTTTCTACCTTTACGCTGCGACCTGTTTCTCTTCAGTCTCCAGTCTTGGACCACTTGGTTTTAATAAAAGTTTCCAAATTGTCCTTCATTAAAACATAGGTCCCAACACCAAAAAGCAAACTACATTGGAAAATTGTTCTACTAGTATTTGATGTGCATGAAAAAGAATTCAATAAAAGCACAATTCACGGGCAATTTTTGGTAGCTCTCTTATGGTGTTTCTGGATGGATTGAAAGACTCGTCGCCGAGCGAGTTTGTTTCTGTTTCCTGTGTGTGCTGAGTGAGGCCCTACATTGGAATGATTCTGATAGTTTCAACTGAAGAAGATAACTGTTATGAAAAAAGCAGACTGTTGGATCCTGTACCTTTAAGGGTTAGAGAGTTGGGGGCAGGCGACCCAAGCTTAAGGGTCAAACTCTGGCTCTTCCCCTTCACAGGCTTTGAGAGCAAGTGTCTTCATCTTTCCAAGACATGGGTTCCTCATCTCCACATTAGGATAATGACACTAATCTAAGGAGATTTTTAAACATGGCGATTTTATAAGAAAATTTTCCATTGTGTTTTGACACACTGAATGAGGGTAGATTATGTGCAAGTCCCTGAGGGGTATATAATAAAATAGTGAAGAGTTTCTCCTCAGGAAGAACCAACCACTCAAAAACAAGCATACGGTTACAAGTTTTTCTGAATTTAGTTGAGATGAGCTGGGTGCAAAGAGACAGGATGGAAAAGAGAAATGAGTGCCATGTGGGAATAAGACAAATAAAATAATAAAAAGATAGTACAGAAGAAAAAAGGAGAGGAGGGAGGGAGGGAGTAGGGGGGAGAAGCGGGGAGGGAGGAGAGAGGGAAGGAAGAAGCTGCTTTGCCTTTTTATTCAGTCTTTTCCTCTACAGGTGAGAACTTTACCCCCGGGAGTACAGAGATCTAACATTCATTTAAAATATAAACAGGTTTTACCGGTACCCTCACATAAATTATGAAAACCTAGTTATCTAATATGTTGTGATGGACTAACGGTATTTCGAAAGCCAGCCAATAAACCAGCTTATATCAGCATTTGCTATGTCATGAGTCACTTGGATAAGCAGCATTTATAGTATTCTGTATATCTCGGCTGAGAATGAATTACGGTACATAGAGTTTCAGTGTTGGCAGATAGAAATCCTAAACACAGAGATAAGGTTCTGTGCCCAAGGTAAGAAACTCAGGTAACGGTAAAAAACAAACCCTCTTCTCAGACTTTTGTCTCATGTGGGCGCTATCATTCACACCATCACAGTATGCTCTGATTGGTGAAATGTGGTTGTCCTCGTTTCTTGGGACGCCTGGGTGGCTCAATGGATTAAGCCTCTGCCTTCAGGTAAGGTCATGATCTCAGGGTCCTGGGATCGAGTCCCGCCTGGGGCTCTCTGCTCAGCAGGGAGCCTACTTCCCTCTCTCTCTCTGCCTACTTGTGATCGCTCTGTCAAATAAATAAATAAAAATCTTTTAAAAATGTATATTCCTTATTCCCCAATATTCTACAAGGGTCTGAGAGCGAGAGAATTCAGAGTGAAGAATTTACTCACTTCCCATGATTCAGTCAATGAGACCTGATTCCTAGCATCATGCCTGATCTACGATGTTGCCTATGGTTGATGATCTTTATACGGTTTATATACGTTTTCTTTACTTGCAGTATGTGCGTATGGACGAGGCAAGAACATTTATGCTAATGGACTGACTTGTGTATCACCAATGCATTCTGCAGAATAAAAGGATATGTTTGTTAAAAAAAAAAAAAGTGAGGTGCGTATTTCACCCATACATGTTTTTTGAAATACCACAAGTCTATAGACCACATGTTACAGGTAGAAAAACAAACACGAAACCTCTAGAGGTGTGTTTTGATTCCAGACGCCAGTTACTTGTGGCTGCATTTCACTCTGATTCCGTTCAGGTATGTGCTCTCGGAAGTAGTAAAAGGTAGATGTTTAAAAAGTAAAATATGATAAAAAAGAAAAGGTAGAGGAACAGCTGGGCACATGCATATTTTCTATCAGCGGTGACATATTGTGATGAAAAGGGTCTAAGTATTGAGGGTATATGTCATTAGCAGAGAAAACACACACGTCTTTTTCATTGCTTTCCCTCGTGACACCACTGAGATTCCAGCCCAAATAGCACTGCTGTCCCCTGGGCACCGGGGTGTTGTTAGAGGGAGCAGTGAGCAGGAAGGCACTCTTACGAGGGCATCTGAGCGAGTATGCATGGATTTCAAAAGAACAAAGAAAACCTGAAAGAAACTAGGAGTGTAGATAGCTACGTGTTTCTCTAATCTCTAAATTTCCCAGGTCTACAATGATCGATAAAAGCCTAAGAGTAAAGTGAAACTGCTCACTGCCTACTCCTGTTTGGTTGAGTGAAAATACGGGGTATAAAATAATTTTTTGGAACAAGCAATAGGAGAGGCTTCACACAGTACAGTGATGTTGCATAAAACGGACATAGCTGAAGGATGGATTATTTATGGCAGGCATTGTTAGTGAGGGAGTGGCCAGTGTATCTACCGAGCTATCTATCCTCACACAAACATAAATGTATACACAGTCATTTTTTAATAACTTAGAAGAGGGAATTAAAAACAATGAAATTGAGTTTCCTTGTGTGCCTTGCTATAGCCATTTTGTGCCTAGTAAACTCACAGCCAAGTTTTCAAAACAAAAGTCTAATTAAAACAAAAGAGAACAAAAAACAAATAAAAGATCTGTTAGTTGCCAGTTTTAATTGATAACGAACATAATATGATTAAAATGAAGTTATTTAGAGGGAAATTTTGGCTATAATACATTTAATTGTGTCCAAAAGCAAATTTATAAGATGATATATGGATTCGTATAATAGAATCTAATCCCAGTCCTTATTTTTTAAAGAAAATGTCTAGAACTAGAAATATATTTCCTTTATAGGATTAAGTATATCTTTCTCAAAACTAAGAGGGCAAAAACAATAGAGGCACTTATACTAAAATCAACCAGTAAATTTGGAGACAACTATTACTACTGTTATTAAAATTTGATTTGAAAATGGCTCCTAACACGTGAAAAGTTGTTTAAAATCTCCTTCATAGTTTGTGACATGCACATTAAACAAAAGCCCACGGAGATATCATTTCTTACCATCAGATTTGTGAAAAATGAAACAAACTCTGTTAGTAAAGATGAGGGAATATAAGCCCTCTCATACACTGATCGCAGATATGGAAGCCTACACCAACTTGCCTGAGGGAAACTTAGTAACACCTGTCCGTACGACCCATACTCTTATTTTTTGATGCAGCAATCCTATTTCTAGGAATTTGTCTTGAAGGTATACCTTCAACAATACAAAAATACACATATATAAAATAATCGTGCATCACTGTAACTGCAAAATATTGGAAAAAAACTAAAGGACTATATTTAAGAAACTGATTAAGCTTTCCAGCATACATTCACATAGGGGAATACTATGCAACTGTAAAAAAGAATAATTTATGAATGAAGATGGAGTGATTTCCAGGATATGTGGTTAAGTGGAAAAAAAAAGAATAAAAGTTTCTGTAGCACCTTCATAAAAGAAAGAAGGGGTTATAAGAATATGCATATGTATCTTCTCATTTGACAAAAGGAAATACAGGAAGAATAAGCTGGAGACTAATGATATTGGTCACCTACAAAGAATGGTAGAGCTAGTAGGGACTGGGAAGAGGTCACTGGAGATGGTGAAGGAGCCATGTTTCTCTGAGCATGCTCTTTTTGTGGTATATATACATACAACAAATCAACAAATCAAATCAACCAGATATTTGGGAAAGATCCCCAAATGGAATACAAACAGCAATCAATGAACTGGTTATTACTGGAAAAATTACCAAACTGAAGGAGGTAAGGAAGAAAAGAACTAACTTAAAGTAACTTGGGGGCAAAAAAGAAAAAGAAACACACACACACACACACACACACACACACACAATTTGACCAAATACTTGTGCTGTAATCCTAAAGACAACGGAAATCTCCACGAATCGCGTACTCCAGCTAGGAAGCATACGAAAGCCACCTTCTGTGTACTGTAGGATTGAGAGCATAGGTAAATACAGTGTGGAAGCAAGAGCCAGGCTTCACACCGCTGAAGACAGGAGTTACAAGTAAAGAAAACTGTGAAAGCTAGAACGAGCTTTGTGGTGTTGGACTGGAATCAGCGGTATAGGAGCTCCCGTGTTTAAAAACACAGAGGAATACCTCTGCACACCTGGAGTTCCTAGCTCCGCCCACTGGGCGGGGCTCAAGGCCACTCAGTAGCAATGAGCACACCAAGGTCCTGATCCTGGTTTTTAAATATCATTTTCAAGGAAAATGAATCAAGAGGCCTGGGAGATAGTGCTGGGGCAGGGGCAGTACAAGTTGAGTCTGGAACAACAAGGCTGTCGTGTCAGAAAGTAAGGAAGGTGTTAAGAGAACATCGCCCACGTTGGAGAACACAAGAGGCAACTGAAAGCAGCTCGGTTCTGGGATAATTTGAACAACAAAATAAACAGGCATAGAGATGGGTTATAACCCACCAATAAATACCAGTAAGTCCAGACTAATACAAGTAACTGAACCTATAAGTAAATCAGGGAAGAGAAAAAGCTCTTCATTAACATAGAATTTCAATGAAGAACATGTTAATGTGGCATTTTATTACTTCTCTTAAATACTTTCTTGAGAACCAACTGAAGGTAGCAGAGTTAGTGAGACTATCTTTGTACGTTTTTTCTATATCCTGTGATAATAGATAACACCTTCTAAATTGTGTGTGTGTGTACATATACAAACATATAAAGTAACATTTTGCATGTATATATGGCAGAAACTTACCTAAGTATAATTATGCGTATATGTTTATGTATATGTGTATATACAGAGTTTTACAAATATAAAACAAAATTATGCATATTGTGATATGTAATCAATATATGTTACGTGTGTGTGTGTGTGTACAATTTTTGTTTTGTATCTTAATAAATGTAAATCTTCCAGTCTTGAGAAGCTTATTTCAAGGCTAACTTTATTTGCATCTTTATATTACACCTCTGGGTATTTGTTGACTGCAAAGAAGAAAACTGAAGCAGCTTTGCCTCTTGGAAAGTGGAACTGAGATAAGAAAACATCTGGAATCATTAGCTCTTACAGAAGCCCATAATATAATTTATTTGAAAATTAGTCTATACAATTACAACTCTTTGCTCTTCAGACTTTTCACTCTGGACTGAATCTGCTCATTTCTTGATGAAGTAAACGCCTCCGCTTTGTCCTAACAACAAACAACAGGGACAGAAGCACATACATACCCTCCCCTCTGTCTTTTCTCTGTTAGGTAGCGGTGGGTATCCTCTAGCCCGCCATCAAACGCAATCCAGTGCCCTGCAACATTTTTCTTTATGGTTCTGAAGTCCACAGGAACATTATTTGATCCAGAAATTATCTCACTAACTTGGAGGCCAGTGCATTTCACACTGGGTAGGACCTCGCTACAGAGAATCCACATGCTGTTTTTGATATTCATTAATCATCTAGCTAATTTGTTTTAACATAGGAGTGCTGACAGCAGACGAATGTTATTATAGCAACGGTGACTGCGTAATCCAGACTATTATGGCATTAACATTTACGAAGTTGGCAGTTCCATGTTCAGATATGGTCAATGTTGTCTTTTTGTCTGATTGCAAATATATCTATATTTAATTCACATCTGCTATAATCATTGGGTGAGCTAGATAGGGCCAGTGGGACAAATGGATTGCAACCTTTTTTTTTTCTTATTTTGATCATAATGCCTGTAAATATATTGAAAGCCTGAGGTTTATGAATCTGATAAGCATATGGATTTTATGTTCATATTCTGCAGTTTAAACCGAAAGCAAAGTTTACTGTGTAATATATCATTTATTTATAGCATGACTTTAGATGTCTTGCATCACACAGTAGTGAAATTAACGGAACTTGGGAAAAGCTTTGAAAAGCTTTGTCTCTACATTATAGAGACAAGATAAATTAAAAATATATATATTATGGATTACTATCTTAGAATTCTAGAAAGTGTACTGTTCTTCCCATTGACAGTAGTAGCTTATAGATATTTTCACTTTTCAAAAGATGTTTCTCTTTGTTATTTTATATTACTGTCACTTATTTCTGAAAGAGATCATTCTTATTACATTGTTAAAAATAATGCTTAAACAGGTTATAACCCATCTGAAGTCTTTCAACTTGTTAGTGGTTGAACTGGACTCTAATTAATGTTCTCTGATTCCCAGATTCAGAGACTAGCCACTAACTAACACGTCTTTGCTCTAGATACACCATGGCTTCTTGATTTTAATAAAATTATAAGCTGAGCCTGGTATCCAAAACTCAGAGATAAAAGACCCCTTCTTCCTTCTTTCAAACATGTACCATGAACACCTTCTGCTCCCATCCTGTTTGTGTTATTTCAAAAAACTTACTCCTAGGGAAGAAGACTTTCCATTGTTTGAGTTGTTAAGTCACTATCAGGAAGCACTTAACAATGTATTCCTTTGATGCACCTTATTCTCTGAGAGAAATATACTAAACGCCTTTAATGGATTGAGAGACATTAAATGAAAGGGAAAAACCAAGACCTTTGAAAGGACTTCTGTTCACTGCACCAAACTGCAACTTTTTACCCAGTAGGATAATAGAGGAAATAAATGGTTCTTGCCCTGACATGTTTACATTGTTATCTAGAGTCTTTTAAACAGTAGCAGAGCTGTGGTTCTCTTGATTTGCTCACTCATTCTGTTATTAGAGAAATTCTTAACCTCTTCCAAGGGGAGCCATTTTTCTGTCTTCACTCTTTTCCTAGGGTCCATTCCCAGTTCATCAGGCTACTGTCAGGACGTTGAAAATGTGTCCATGTTCCCTCCTCCCCATACATATGTTGCTCAGTTATCTCTCACATGTAATGAGCTCATAGGCTTCATGCATGACAAAGGGCAATATGACACTTGTCATTCTATTTGTGAATTGCTAGCCAACGAAATGCTGGAAGAATTCAAAATATAACATGCCTAGAAAACTGAAAAAAAAAAGCAACATAGCACAGAGGAGAATTTTGGCATAGTCAACAAAATATATCTTTTACTTACAATGTAGAATAAAATACATCGATCATGCAAGTAAATTACTTAAAAAATGGGTCTTTTAGGGGCACCTGGATGGCTCAGTGGGTTAAGCCTCTGCCTTCGGCTCAGGTCATGGTCTCAGGGTCCTGGGATCGAGCCCCGCATCGGGCGTTCTGCTCAGCGGGGAGCCTGCTTCCTCCTCTCTCTCTGCCTGCCTGCCTACTTGTGATCTCTCTCTGTCTGTTAAATAAATAAATAAAATCTTTAAAAAAAAAAATGGGTCTTTTAGATTTCAGTTGTAACTCCATATGGTTATAAGTAAAGAGCACACAGGTGAAGACATCTTAAATTTACTAATTTTGAAAGAAACTTTTCATTAAAGTTAGTCATTTAATTGAGGAGATATTACAACATTGAAACTTGGAGGTGCATTTTTTAAGTAGAAGGAATACCATTGTATTTAAAGGAATACTGATGGTCTCAAAGCAGTAACTTGCTTAAGATACATTATTTCAAAAACTTAACTGCAAATATTAAGTTCCTGTATATATCTTTTACACAAACATCTTATTTCAATTCAGTGTTTTTATCTGAAATTTAGGTCCTTATGGTTCACTCATTTTGCATTATTAGTGTCCACTCAACTTTTAATGACTCTGAGTGCAAAATATTACATAAAAGTCCTTAAAGAGAGTTAAGAATTTTCTTAGAGATGATGTAAATCATAAACCTTAGTTCATAAAAAAAAAAATCATTTGAGTCTCCATCAGTTCTACCATCAGCATGAAAATACTCCTGTGTTATAAACTTAAAGGAGCTATTTGTATGTGATCTTTTTTTTTCCTTTGCTTAGACATACCCAAATTTTACTTTTCCTGTTCTGTGAGGTCGAGTAGGCACCAGATAATTTGATAACAACTCTTAGAGAAAATAATTATTTTAAGGTATATTTTGGAAGCTGCAATTAGCATCTTATCTTGGGATTTGAGTATTACTATTATTTAATTTACTATGTAAACATGTAATTCAGTACATTTATATAATCTGTTGAAGCAAATTACTCTTAAGAAAATAAACAGAATTCGTGCTTTTGTCTGGCACAGGCAAGGATATCCTCAGGGCAATTTCTGTAGGTACTTACTCCCCTTCTTTAACTCAGGCCCTACGAAGGAGGCTATCCTAAGACTGTGAGCATCCATCCTTCCAAATGAAGCATCAATCAGGGGCAAAATGACAGGTCATGTTAACACATGAAGACGAGCTGATTTGAAAATCGTGCTGCAGTGGTAATATTTGGTGTGAGTAGCAAGACAGAAGCCAAGAAGAGGGAAATCAAGAGAATGGATTTTTGAATGCCAGACTTTAACAGTTTGTGTATCTGTTTAGGAAAATTGAATTATTTCTATACATTGAAAGGAGTGTTTTCCTGATAAAATTTACTTTCATTGTCTTAGGAATCCACCTGGATTTTGTTCAACATAATCAGAATATACCAGCTAGTATTTTAGAACTTATTAATCAAAAAGTATATATTGGAGTAACTGCTTTTTTGAAATTATTGGTAATATTTAACATGATTATACTTAGATTTCACTCCTGCTGAATCACAGTGAACTTCCTATTTTCCCCTTATATCTTATAAGAATAACAACATATGAGAGAAAATCACTCACTGATATAAAAAACCTAAAAATCGATTAGTCTTTCTTGAAAACCATCTGCTATTTCTTGTTCTCAGTTAAGATATAAGAAAGCTAGGGATGCCTGGGTGGCTCAGGGGGTTAAGCCTCTGCCTTCGGCTCAGATCATGATCTCAGGGTTCTGGGATCAAGCCCCACATCGGGCCCCCTGCTTGGCAGGGAGCCTGCTTCTGCCTCTCTGACTACTTGTGATCTCTCTCTGTCAAATAAATAAATAAAATCTTTAAAAAAAATAAAAGAAATCTAAATCAAAAAATAAGTCAAATGATGTACCTCAGTTCCAAATAGTAAGTGCCAAAGACTTTTATGAAATGTCATAGCCCCAATGTCAATAAACCTCAAAATTCTCGCAATAATTTTAATTTCTCAGGATAAGGACTAGAGCAGAATCTATACCCTAAGCAAGGTCTTGGTCTTGAAAACCTACCAAAATCATTACTTGCTCTTCTGATAGCATTTTCTAAGCTAACTGGTTATTTAGGCATAAAGGTCTTTGATAAGAGCCTAAGTTTATTATATTTCTATCTTTAAAAAGAGTAAAGCCATACTTTTTCCATCACATTTTTAAATTTAAATTTTACTTTTATCAACATAATTTAGCAGTGTACATGATGTCTAAGAACCTGAATTTATTATATTTCTAACTCCAAGAAGAGTAAAACCAATACTTTTTATCACATTTTTAAATTTAAATTTTACCTATGTCAGCATGATTTAATAGCATATATGATCTCAAAATAATTTTCCCCAAAGTTATGTCATTGTTCTACTACAGTAAGGAAATGTAGATTTCTACTCCTCCTAGATCTACGTAAAATTAAGATAAATAATTAAATAAGGTAGCATGATAAAATAATTTACTTCAAATCTACTTTCTTCATATTATTTATAGTCCGTATCTTTTAAAATTTATTTACTTTAATGTCTATTTATAATATCATCAGTTATATCTACTAAAGCAGCATGAAAGGCACACCAACTATGCTTATCATGTGGTGTATGTAACTCAGGCATAGGTGAAGGGATGTAATCTATTTTGGAAATATGGCAATTTGTGTTTTTCTGTAAATGTAAAGGTTGACTGACTGTCTTGGATTTATGTTATACAGAAGTCAGAGTCCCAGCATGCTCAACGTAGAGATGATCTGTCCCTGTTTCCATTGTCTTTTTTTCCATGACTTACGTAATTAACAATGGAAGGGGGGGGGGGGAGCTGACCTGAAATGATATTCAAGGTTAATAGCTGACAGCATTTAGTGAGCTCTAACACATTTATAATCAAGTTAAATTTGTAAACAATTGTCACTGTAGAATGATAACTCCCGTCAAATGAAGGGAAGGGAAATAAGGGAGCTTTTTTATAATTTATTTAAACCTGGTCTGAAAAGAAAGAGAGAGAGACTGATTCAGAGAACTCTCCCATGAGAACAAGGTCTCGTGGCATTTCTAACCTGATTTCCAGGCCAGAGAAATTCTGAAGGATACTCAAACTTTGAATGGCTCTGCACATCAAACTTATGAACCTTTGGAGAGTCATCCTTCATTAGGCTTGACTTCAGTGGGGAATAAGCAGCAAGAACAGATGGGCTGCTAAGGCAAAGGTCTCCATGCTGATCATATCAAGACATACCAAACCGAAGAAAGGATATATGTAGTCGATTCACGATTGTCTCAGCCCTCCAAATGAGAAGGCTTCTCTAAGGTTTACTGCAGGTATCAACCAATTTTTAAAGAAATGGTTAGAATTTTTTTCCATATTTTGCACATGAAGTGAATATAGTTCCTAGGTGAAGAACAAAGCACAGGGTTTATAGCAATAATGCAAAATTAAAGGGTCAATTTAGAGAGCCCCTATTATGAATGTGATTTGTTTACTATGGGGCCAGAAGTTAAGCATGTTAAAGTTCAAGCTCACTTAGGAGAAGAGTCAGAATGAGAACCAGAGGGAAGATTCCCAAAAAGTACATGTATAAGATTCCGGGTTATTAAAAAGTTAAGGCCTATGTTGCAAGCACAGGCTACCAGTTCTGTTGCCAAGTTTATGAGCCATGAAGCAAATGCAGCAGAAGGGTCCCTCCATGGGTAGTTTATGGGAGACATAATGAAAACAGGCACATCTTTTCTCATTTTTACCATTATTCTTAGTGAGCCTGTAAGACATGCTAATTCATCAACAGATAATTCTGTCCACAAATGAACAAATAAAAGGTAAGAAAAAAAATCACAGAAGAGTCATTTCCCTTGTGGTATGAGTGGATTAAAACCTACAATCTCTCATCTTCCAAAAGTTGAATTGGTTGGATCCTAAAGGGCCTAAAATCTTCACTTACAGAATATAAAACTAGTTTAACAAAAGCCCTATTTTGCTACTTGCATTCTTTTCCTCTGCATTTTACAAATTAGCCATTTGGCAGGATATATTGCATTCTATACTCTACATGAAGGGAAAAAAATGAGTTTTTCAGTTTTCCTCCTAGCTCACATAACAATCTAAAGGAAAGATAAAAAAAAAATTACATGAATCTCTAAACAATATTGGTTTGGCTTTCTTTTCCCCATTTTATTCATTCTCTTCCTTCCTCTCTTCCTCTTTCTACTTTCCCCTCCATCTCTCCCTCTTTCTTTCTTTCTTACATTCAGAGACCCCATGGGTGAGCCACTGGATCCTCTTCCATTCTCACTTAGTCCTTGAACGGCAAAGTGTTTGAGTCCAAAGGCAAGGAATCAAACCTGATGGGCTTGGATGCTGAAAAGGCAAGGATAGAAAGTAGCCTGTTCTCATGATGAGCCTGGGGGTCAGTTCTGATTCAGATCATGCTCCCGCTAGTCCCTATGTCAACTACCTCTTGAGGAAACACTGAGAACTCAAGCTTTCCTACCTGAAAGTCGTGAGTGCAAAGACTGATTTGCCAGGATTATGTCGATGACTGATGTGGAGTTTTATAAAGACTAGGAAAATAAAGAAGTTTCTTCTATCTCCCATTCTACCACTCATCAGATTTTAGAAGTAGTAACTTCTCTCTCTCACTCTCCCCTTCCCTCTCCTAATCTTTGTTTCTATGTCTTTTTTTCAAAAGAAAAGTAATTTTTTTAAATGACCACTAAAATAAAATTGCAGACCTGAACACTGGTGTTCTGTCTCTCTCTTCAGGCTCCTTGCCACAGAGTAAATGATTTATTTATTAGGACAGAAAAAAAAAAAAAAAAACAAAATGGGAAGTGACTTTTTTTTTTCAAACATAGTCAACATGATTACTTGACCTTTGAGATAGGCTAAGGTATAAAAAGGAAGGATTCTTTTCTAAGGCTTTTCTTCTTAAGTGCCTAACACCAAGTGTAGCTAATTGTCAGAAGCATTTTGAAATTCTAAATCCATTCCATGAACCTTTAGTTAGAAGCAGACCTTGGCCGAAAATGACTCGAGCAAACTTTCCTTCTTCCCTCCTCCCCTTTCCCTCCCCTGTTTTCAGTTGTTTGCCCTCCATCCATTGTATGGCATCCAAGATTTCACATGGAAACACCCCATGGCTTGTTTTTCATTGCAGGTTAAAATCGACTTTAATTTTGTTATTTTTCCCCCTAAGATGTCGCCCATCCTATTAAAATGATTAGGCGTTTCTTTTGAAGAGTTACCTGAGGTAAAAATCTAATTGGCACATTGGCCATTGGAAAATGATGCCAAGGGCAGGAGTGGTACGAGCCAAGCTGATACACAGCGAGCCCTCTTGGCAGGGGCTCAATTTCACGCCACGGTTTAGGATACCATGTGCTCGGCCCAGATGATAAAGCCGATGTGGTTGTAAGCAAGCTTCTGAAAATAGAACTGGGTTTCCTCAGTAGAGAGGAACCGACCAACATTAAATATCACATTTATGTGCAGAGCCGCCGTATATCGAATGACAAAATGTAACAAAGATTCCTGCTCGGGAGACGTTTAATGCTGAGTTTCGCTCCATCCGAAATTTTGGGATGCCTTTTGTTCGTTATTGGAAGCTCTGGTTTTGCCAACATGAGCCGCAAAAGCTTCCATTTAATGGTTTAAATGAAATTATGTTTTACAAACTGGGTTTTCAACGTGGTAATATGATGCATTCAACAGAGCTTAATGAGAAGACATAGGAACGGGCTTAAATAGCGGCTTCACATGTTTCCTTAGCAAAACAAAATGGCACTTTACACTCGCTGGTATATTACAACTAAATCAGATCAGTGACGAAAAGATTGTTTTTAACCAGACGGGTATAAATTTCTGTACTCCAAAAATACTGTTGTTGTTGTTGTTGTTGTTGTTTTTTAAGGAAAAAAAACTTATTCAACACCAGTGAGAGGATGGAAAGAGCTAATAGAGACCAAATTAATAGAAGATATTTCTTTTTACTTTCCTACCCTTTATAAAACTCCACATCAGGCAGTAACAGACATAATCCTGGCAACTCGGTCTCTGCGCTCACGACTTCCAGGTAGGAAGGCTCGAGTTCTCAGTGTTTCCTCAGGAGGTAGTTGACATAGGCACTAGCGGGAGCACGATCTGAATCAGAACTGACCCCCAGGCTCATCATGAGAACAGGCTACTTGCTATCCTTGCCTTTTCAGCATCCAAGCCCATCAGGTTTGATTCCTTGCCTTTGGACTCAAACACTTTGCCGTTCAAGGACTAAGTGAGAATGGAAGAGGGTCCAATGGCTCATCCATGGGGTCTCTGAATGTAAGAAAAGAAACAAAGAATCCTGTTTCCAGAAGCAGTGGTCTATAGTCACAGACTCACCATCTCCATTAAAAGATTCTACTTTTGTAATGTGAAATTTTTTAATGTGGAATTTTCAATTCCACTAAATTAATTCTTTGGTTCCAAAAGTTTAGAAGGCCTACCACGTTTTAGTGCTGTGTGCTTCTCAATGTTAGAAATGCCTCTCTTTGGTTCATTCTAAATTTTTTTTTTTTTTTTTTGCTGCAAACTAAGTTTGTGTGTGTGTGTGTGTGTGTGTGTGTGTGTGCACGCTCATGGTTATATGTTGGGCAGCCTGTTTTAGTCTTTTGAGTTTTTAGTCCCTCTCTTACTAATATCACATTCAGCAAATGACTTAACCCTCTCGCCTGAACCTGATTTAGTTTTCTCATCAATAAAATCAGGATTAATTTGATGAGAAGTATAAAAGTACATATATATCACCAAGCAGAGAACTTGGCACAGGTTGGCCATAATAACAAAACTATTTTTTTTTTATTTTTATGATCAAAAATAAAGTTAATAACAAAAAAGCCAATACTTCCAATAATCATGTTTATCCCCACTGGAAGTTCTGTCTTGGGAATCGAGTTGAGTGGTTTTTATCACTGCGATGTTTGCTGCTGGAATAACTAACAAGCTTCTGTCTAGTTTTATCACTCATGTACTGAACGAATTCGTTAAGTGCACCAAAGATGGTGTCTTAAGCATAGAACCTCCTGAATTCTATTGGATTGGATTCAAACTTGATCAGGAGCCTCAAACTCCATTTCTTCTATTTCTTTAGTACCCTGAGATTCCCAGAAGAGTGCTGACCAGGCAGTGAGAGAAATGCGGCATGTGAAATTTGCTAGGCAGACATTGGTCATTATAATGAAATTCTGCTCTGAATGAAGTTCAGGGACTTTGTTTTCACCGTGCACTGGACTAGAGTAAGCACTTTTGATTTCTTGGGAGTGCAGATTCAGAGAAACCTCCACCCAAAAACAATGAATTGGGTTGAAGATTTTCTGGCCTCTGCATTGAACACTCTGCCTCAGCTGGGAAACACATTCTTCTTTAGACAAGCTCTGTCATTTAATATCGTGTCGATATGCTGTCATTGCTGATATTTTCCAAAAACCATTTTATCCCAAATGTCCATACATTGGAGAACGGATAAGCCCAATTTGGTATTATAGTGTAATATTGTCTGTTAATTAAAAAAAAAAAAAGGCATAGGGATGCCTGAATGGCTCAGTCGGTGAAGGGTCTGCCTTCGGCTCAGGTTATGATCCCAGGGTCCTGCGATAAAGCCCAGCACCAGGCTCCCTGCTTCTGCTTCTCCTTCTCCCTCTGCCCCTCCCCTGCTCATATGATTTCAATGGGCACTAGGGATCTCATGCAGGTGGCAGAAATGTTCTAACATTTGATGGTAGTGAAGCTTCCACAACTTGGTAGGTTTACTAAAAATCATTGCACTGTGCATTTCAAATGAGTGAATTTTGTGGTATGTAAATTGTACCTCCATAAAGCTCTTAAAACAGCAACCACAAAAATTTCACATTTATTCATTTTCTCCAAGTTACTACTGATGGGAGAAGATAATGCCTAGTTTATTACTATTGTCTCAAACATTCTTTGCTGCAGCAAAGCCAGGACAACTTTAAAAAGCAATCACAAGGAAAGCACTGCATATTCCCATAGTCACCAAAGTCCACTTGATGTTGTTGGAGCAGGTGGTGAAAGTATGCAGAAGACAGGTCCACAAAGCACCAAGCGTCCATTTGGAGACGACCACGTAAATTATCTTTATTCCTACTTATATTTAACTCTCTCCCTAAAATGTCAACCCAACAAAAAGCCATAGGGGAGAGTCACAGAGCATTATTTATTTATTTGTGTTTGCAGTACCCTTTCTGTCAGATGTTTTACAGATTAAGCAGGGAAGGGAAAGTTCAGCACAAAGGAACACAAAACGAAGGCCAAGTTTTCTTTCTATCATGACTCTATGGCTCCCCAACCCTTTCCCCCTTCTCCTTTTCTCTCTCTCTCTCTCTCTCTCTCTCTTTTTTTCCCCCAGCTCCATATTGCTACTTTGACAAATGACAATGCAAGAGAATTTATGTTGGGTCTTGGAGATTACCACATTATCACAAGCAAAACAGGGCCCTCCGTTCTTGCCACTGGGGAACAATTGTAAAAGTCTTTGAATGTGATGCATGGGTCAAGACCCATTTCTGAAGAAGCAAGGATGTTGTTATGCCGGGACAAGTCTGGATAAAAGCCCTTGGAGAGCCAGGTGAAGACACTCCGGGCTGGACGGGGAGCATTTAGCCAGAAAGCTCATTCTGGGAGGGAAAGAGGAACAGGCTCATTCCCTAAAGACCACTGTGTTGAATGATTTAAGGCTACCTGTAGGAAATGCCTTTTGCTTTATTGCTTTTTAGTCTCCTTGCTTTTCAGGGGGGAAAAAATGAAGAAACACAACCCTGGCCTTCCCTTCCTTCAACTCTTGTCAGTATTCCCCAGAAGTCTGAGTGGGAACTCTGTCCCACCATGGCCCCTATCGGACTCTTTAACAAGCCAGTCCATGGGTTCGGGATCCCAGATTAAACCACAGCAGGCAACAGAGGGTTTCCGTTTTTGAAGGATGTACAATTACATGCACACGTCTTTTAAAACTTTGCAATGCTTAGTTTATAATATTGGGCTTAGGCATTGGAAACATAAGTCACAGAATGATTTCAGGGGGGAAAACCCAAATATCAATTTTTGGACTGAAACAGACTGGGAGCCTACACAATATGAATACAGTCCTTCAATTGAAAAAAAATGGACAAAATAACCTTGAGAAACTATTCAAAAGAAAAGCTGCTTCTGAAGGTCCTATTAGCTGAACGTTTTTGCACATCTAGCTGATAACTTGATGTCCACAGGAAAGCCTGAATCAAACCTCAGTGACAGTGAAAAAGCCTGGAATGGCAGGTGATGAGGTCATCATCATAATACAACTCCTGGCAACTGTTTATTGGTGTCTGGGAAACTCACATTATTAAAGCAGAGTTTCTTCTATCGTTTCTTTCTTTCTTTTTTTTTTTTTAAGATTTTATTTATCTGAGAGAGAGAGGGAGCACAAGCACGGGGGAAGTGGAAGAGAGAGAGGGAGAATCAGGGTCATGCCAAGCAGGGAGCCCAAGGTGGAGCTCAACTGGGGGCTCGATCCCAGGACCCTGAGATCATGACCCAAGCCAAAGGCAGATGCTCAACTCACTGAGCCCCCCAGGCACCCCTAGAGCAGGGTTTCTTAACCTAAGAGCAATTCATATTTTGGGTCTAATCATTCTTTGCTATGGGGGATATCCTGTTTGCTTAAAAGTGCCTAGTGGTGGGGCGCCTGGGTGGCTAAGTCCGTTGAGTGTCCAACTCGTGGTTTTCATTCAGGTCATGATCTCATGGTCATGGGATTGAGCCCCACGTAGGGCTCTGTGCTCAGTGCCAGGTCTGCTTCAGATTCTCTCTCCCTTTCTCTCAAATGAAAAAAAAAAAGAAAATACCTAGTGGAATCCTTGACAACTGCCCACTACATAAAGCAGCATTCTCCCCAACCAGAGATGTCAGATATTGTCAAATGTCCCACAGGAGTGGGGAGCAAAAGGAGGTCTGGTTGAAAATCACTGTTTTAGTCAGTGAATAGTTATACATCCCAGTTTCAACATATACCCCAGTGTATGTCATACACCTCAGTGTCAGTGAATAGTTATATACCCCAGTTTCAACAAAGCTTTTTGTCTTTGTCTTGACTTCCTAGTGAAAGCAAGATGAAGATACTGGCAGTGTATGATGTATTTCTATGGAAATGGTTGGTTTAGAAATCAAGTTTATGTATTTCTTTCAGCCAAAATTCATGTAGCTACTGAATGTTGGATGCTACAATTATACTTAGCAGGCCTTGGCATCCATTCATCATTGTTAGCAATTCTGGACCCATGTTGGGTAGCTGTTCACACACTAGTAAGAACAGTAATAGCTACTGAACACTTCAGATGTGCCATGTACTTAGCTGCGGTCTCTACCTACAGTATGATTTGTAATCTCACAAAAGTCAGTGGATGTCTGTAACCATTACCATACCTATTTTATAGATGAGGCTTAAGTAAGCTTGCCAAAATCATTCAGTGATGGAGAAATCTGGGATCATCCCATTCAAAGAAGGTATTATTTTTTTAGAAGATTTTATTTATTTATTTGAAGGAGAGAGAAAGAGTGCGAGAGAGTGAGGGAGTATGCTCAGGGGTGGGAGGTGGGCATGGAGGGGGCAGGGAGAGAGACACAGAAGCAGGCTCCCCAGTGGACTCGATCCCAGGACTGCGGGATCATGACCTGAGCCAAAGGCAGACACTGAACTGATTGAGCCACCCAGGCGCCCCAAGAAGGCATTATTAAGAAGGCTGAGGTTAAAGGCCATGAATGCACACATTTTCATAGTTCCTTTTTAAGTGATGGGAATGATAGGCCATGTGATGTTCTTTTCCTAACCTGGAAAGGAAAACGCTCCCAGTTACTTCAGGTAACATCACAGCTACTCTCTCGCAATGTCGAAGCCTGCAGACAGCAGAATGACCCTATCACCTAAGAGAACCTGAATGTCACTACATTTCTGCCATTACACATATTCTCCACTAATTTTCATTTTCTCTTATAGCTTCGTAGCTATGTAGACAAAAGCTGGGGTACTTTACCAGTGCGATACTGCCCCCCAAAAGGGGGCATTCGGCAATGTCTGAAGATGTGTTTGATCATCATCTGGAAGAGTGCTACTGGCATCTAGTGGGTAGACACCAAGGGTTACTTAAACGTCTTAGAGTACACATGATAGCCTTACACCGTACCAAGTCATCAAGCCAAGAATGTCAACAGTGCTAAGGTTGTGTGAGAAATATTGGACCAAAGGAATGTAATCAGCTCCAAACAGTAAGATTCCCTGCTGTAACTTCTTTGGGAATATTCTCATAAATTGGTTGGGATATATCATTAATACTGGTTTTCTGGGGATGGCCAACTAATCATACCACTCCTTCCTTCCTCATGAATTCTAAACAGATGCACAAATAGAGAAATCAAACACCAAATCTCAATTAAATTATCATCAATGCTGGATTGCAGAAAGGAGCCCAAACTGAAGCCAACGTAAGTTTTCTACATATTTCCCCATGAGTTAACCTCACCTACACACAAGTGGACCAAATTAGAGAAGAGTGAAACTCCCTCAAAAGACCTGTGATGGTTAATTTTATGGGTCAACCTGATTGTACCACCTGGTGTCCAGATTTAACCTTATTTCTGGTGTGTTCTTGAGGATGTTTCTGGATGAGATTAACAGTTGAATCTGTGGAATCAGTAGATGGCCCTCCCCAGTATTGGTGGACATCGTCCCATCCATCCTGGCCCAAACAGACAAAACACAGTGGAAGGAAAGATTTACTCCCTTCTTGCTTGCCTGCTTGAGCCGGGACATTAGTCTTCCTTGGACTGGGATTTATACCCTCAGCAACCTTGGTTCTCAGGTCTTTGGGCTTGGACTGGGATTACACCGTCGGCTTTCCTTAGTGCTCCATTTGCAGATGGTGAATCATGGGGCTCGATCCCAGGACTCTGAGACCATGACCTGAGCCGAAGGCAGATGCTTAACTGACTGAGCCACCCAGGTGCACCATATGCCATTTTTATAAACACAGTAGTGATCACCAAGACAGAGCTCATTATTGGCAGTTGCTTATGTCTGAGAATACAGATCGGAACTCTGTTATAAAAGAGGACACACAGATCCCTTTCAGCTTGGATATTCTGAACTTCTAAATTATTCTTTTGAAGGTAATTATCTATACATAGTGACACCTATCTTCGAAACTCTCTATCCTTGCTTTTGTTTTTCTTGATATGTGATTTTTGAAGAGGAACAACACAAATATTTGGTGTAACTCTTTAGGTAGACGGTTGACGATCTGTGTTATTTTTGCTTTTACTAAGACCAAATAGTAAAACAGTAAACTTTTTATTTTGAAAGTTCTCCCCTTATTGGAAGACTTAAAAAATAATAGTAACTTACACAGATAGTTTTCCCGAGTAAAGGTTGTGTTCTTTAAAGAGATAACGGACTCATCTAACATCTCATATGCTTCAGATGTAAAGTAAATCAATGTTCTGAGAAAGCGCATTGGTGATCGTGAGCTGTTGTATCAAGGGGGAAAATAATGTGGTTTGTCATCAATCTCTCGGTGTGGCATACAAGGGCTGACTTGTTGAAATTTTGTAGACTTTTATTTATAGAGAAAACACAGACCCTGTGCTGCTCAGAGTCCTATCAGGCCACACATTCAAAGGAATCACATCTGAAAAAGAAACTGCTTAAATCATAACCTTTACAGATAATCTAATCCATAAGGAGACCAAAATTACTTTGCTCCTGTGAACAAGAACAAAACCTAAAGAATTTAATTATTTGAGAATTATTCATGAATATTTTGAACCTGGCTCAAGGCTAGAGCTGGAAAAGAGAGACAATCGCTGACTGTTGCCAATCAGGGTTTCATGGAAGAAAAATATGGAATATTTCAGCCTCAGCATAACACCCCATATTTCCAAGTTTTGTTTAAAAAAAAAAAAGAGGTGTTGCTAGAGACAAGTGAGACTTCAGTGGAAATAGAACTAAAAGCAGACCCTCGGAGAAAGAAATGGGATATGGACTGTTGCTGGGAAAAAATAATTGCCGTGATGTGTGTTGTTTAGTTATAATGCTCAGATTGTAAATTATACTTCGTGAGAAACATATGGCCACGTGCTAAACATCCATATGCCATAGTTAATAAAACTGAATTCCACTGATCTATCTTATACTACTGATCTTACTTAGTGGTTGGAAGTCCATAAAAGCACAAGTAAGTCATACACACACACACACACACACACACACACGCACGCACACAGTCACACCCTGATGCATCTGGTGGATGCAAGTAATTTATATGTACTTAGAGCTTGATACTGATGGCTTTTGCCAAAGTTATGGAAACAGTCTAACCAACTTATCTTGGGCCATGATCTGTTCCCTCAGTTCTATGTCATCCAGGCCTTAGATGACCAAAGTTGTTCGTACGGTGGCAAGAAAAGAGGATGTAACACTATACAGACATGATACAGTTTTGAATTTTGAAACTCGAGATTATATTTTCTAGTCAATAAAGTAATTTTTTTAAAGATTTATTTATTTATTTGAGACAGAGAGAGCATGGGTGGGAGGGGCAGAGGGAAACAGAATCTCAAGCAGATTCCACATTGAGCACAGCGCCTAACTTGGGGCTCGATCCCACAACCCCAAGATCAGGACCTGAGCCGAAACCAAGGGTTTGGGCACTAAACTAATTTCACCACCCAGGCACCCAGAATAAAGTAATTTTTTTTAAGATTTTATTTATTTATTTGTCAGAGAGAGAGAGATAGAGAGAGAACTGGCGGATGGAGGCAGAGGGAGAAGCAGGCTCCCTGCCAAGCAAGGAGCCCGATGTGGGACTCGATCTCAGGATGCTGGGGTCATGACCTGAGCCGAAGGCAGCTGCTTAACCAACTGAGCCACCCAGGTGTCCCTAAAGTAATTTTTTAAAGAAAAAAAAAAGTTAGCTCTTCTACCTTTTAGTGTTGGCATTTTGCATAAGTAATTTAATTCCTCAGCATCAATGTAAGGAGGATAATACAATCTACCTTTTAGGGCTGTTAGAAGGATAAGAAAATTGATATTAAAAAGTAGCATGGCTTCAGATACATGCTTTATAAAGAACAGAAGATTTCTTCTCTCCCATTATACACTGGTTACCAGTGAACAAAGCAGACAAATGCAGAGTTCCAATACAGAGAAGCTATCTGTGGTTCTGTGCCCACACCCATGCTCCAAAACTTGGGTTGTCTTTCTACCACTAGCCAGTCTTTAATAAAAGCACGCAGACTGGACATATTTCCTAGGTACGAAATGTGCCATTAACCGAACGCTTATACATTTTTCTCAAGTTTAGGATGAACAAACATGACATAATTTAAACCTGAGGAGTTTAAAAGAACACCTGCTATATAAGATAGAGATGTACAGCATTGATGCTTCTTTACTAAGTGCTTTCTCTGGATTACTCCCATTTAATTCTCACAACCTGATGCACTAAATTCCACCACTCCCCACATTTTATATAGAAAGAAACTAAACTTAAGTAGTTTTGTTAAGTAACTTCCTCAAGGTTAAACCAGTGGGAAGTCACAATCTTGGAAAGCAAACCAGGGTAGATTGTCTGACTTCCTCAGGGCCCATGCTCTTATTTGCTATTTCTGGAAATAGAGACTAAAAGCAAGTTATTAACATCTTCCCCAGCAATGGTCTATACAGAGTTCCTGTTCAGTGGTATTCTTACTGCTTAAATATGTTTTAGCCTTGGTTCCTAATTTAATAATAATGAGAGCTAGAATTTATTAGATCTTGTCTGAGTGTCAGCCACTCTACCAGATATTTTACACTCATGGGATTAATTTAATTCTAATGCAAAAGCTATGTGGTAGATACTGTTCCTGTTCTAGGAGATGAGAGAGTTAAAGGCAGAGAGTCTGACCCAATCTATTTAAATCCAAAGCAAATTATTTTAACGCAGAAGTTATGGGAAGAACTAATGATCATATTAAAGTGATCAACATAAGAGAAATGCAAGTTGAAACACTGTAAGGTATTACTGTAGATCCATCAGAATCACTAAATTTAAAAGACTAACAAAACCAAAGGTGGCAGGAATATGGAGAAACTGAAATGCTCATGCAGTGCTGCTGGGCTTTAAAATGGCACAATTATTTTAGAAAAGTTATCAGTTTCTAAAAAATTAAGTATACACCTATTCTGTGACCCAGTAATTCCACTCTTAGGATTGCATCCAAGAGTGTTGCCTATACTCTGTGGCAGCCATTTTGATTCAGGGAACATTCATTGAAACTTACTAGGTACCAGGTAGGATGTGTATTGGTTAGGGTTCTTCATGGAAACAAAACCAATAATATGTATAAAAAGAGGTCTACTATAAGGAATTAGCCCATGTGATTTAGGAGGTTGAGAAATTCAGACTCAGCAGAGCCCATAGTTCCTGTCTAAGACCAAAGGAGTATGAAGTAGGTGCACTAATGGTTTAAGTTCCAGTTCAAGTCCAGTCCAAAGGCAGACGAAGATTAATGTGCCAGATTAAATCAGTCAAGCAGAGAGAGAGGGGGAATTTTTATTTTACTCAGGCCTTAATGGATTGGATGAGATCTACCCACAATGGGGAGAACAATCTTCTCCCCCAGTTTATGGATTCAAAGGTCAATCTCATCCAGAAACTCTTTACAGATATGCCAGAAATAGTGTTTGACTAAATATCTCAGCACATAAAATTAACCATCACACATGTTAAGCAACCTAACTCATTTTATGCATCATGAAGAACCCCCACTAGGATGACTATATACCCCAGTAAGTCTGTACTGGTATTATTATTAATAGTGTGTCTTCTCACTTTCAAAGAGTCCAGTTTGGATAGTAAACAATTTGGTTGCCAAAATTCAAATAATGTGTTCCTTTTTATGATCTTATTGTCAGCTAAGGCATAATTTGAGGTTAAAATTTTATATCATCTTTGATCCTTCTTCTGCCAAATGACAGAATAAGGCTGATGATTAAAATGCACCTAAATGTTTTCCACATTACCCAGGAAACAAATATTTACAATTGATTAAGAATGAGCATGTGTACATGTATGCCTTCCTGTCAGAATGGCCTATTCAGCATGTTTCCAAAGAAGACATACATATGGCCAACAGACACATCACGTGGCATCATCATGTGGCATCAGGGAAACACAAATCAAGACTACAATGAGATACTCATGCCGGTAAGAATGGCTAGTATCAAAAAACCCAGAAATAACAAGTGCTGGCAAGGATGTGGAGAAAAGGAAACCCTTGGGTACTGCTGGTGGGAATGTAAGTTGGTGCAACCACTATGGAAAACAGTATGGAGTTTCCTCAAAAACTTAAAAACAGTGATACCATATGACCCAGTAATTCCATTACCCAATTTATCCAAAGAAAACGAAAACACAAATTTGAAAAGATGTGTGTCCCTCTATGCTTCTTGCATCATTATTTACAATAGCCAAGACATGGAAACAAACCAAGTGCTTACCTATAGATGAATGGATAAAGAAGATGTGGTGCAGATATACAATGGATTATTTCTCAGCCCTCAAAAACAATGAGAGCTTGCCATTTGTGACAATACAGATAGACCTACATCAAGTGAAATAAGTAAGACAGAGAAAGAAAAAAATGCCATATGATTTCCCTTGTATGTGGCATCCAAAAACCAAAGCAAATGAATAAACAAACAAAATGGCTGGCAGACTCTTAAATACAGAAAACAAAATGGTGGTGGCCAGAGGGGAGGTTGGTGGGGGGAAAGACAAAATAGGTGAAGGGAATTAAGATGGGCAAGCTTCCCGTTATAAAATGGAGAAGTCAAGGGGATGAAAAGTACAGCATCGGAAATACGGTCATTAATATTTTAATAACGTTGCATGGTTACAGACAGTGATCACATTTATCATAGTGGACACTGAGTAAAATATAGAATTGTCGGGGCGCCTGGGTGGCTCAGTGGGTTAAGCATCTGCCTTCGGCTCAGGTCATGATCCCCGGGTCCTGGGATTGAGTCCCACATCGGGCTCCTTGCTCAGTGGGGAGGGAGCCCACTTTCCCTCCCTCTCTGCCTGTCTCTCTGCCTACTTGTGATCTCTGTCTGTCAACTAAATAAATAAAATCTTTTTAGAAAAAGTATAGAATTGTCAAGTCAATATATTCTACATCTGAAGCTGATATAACATTGTTTGTCAACTGTACTTCAATAATAAATAAATAAATAAATAAATAAAACTTTAAAAAAGGCCTATTCAAATGTCACATTTACTCTTAACTATCAGGATATTATCTCTCATTAACAAAATGGCAGTCTCCTTGTATAAACTATTCTAGAACTTTTTTATTACATCTTAATGCTGTATTCAATTAAAAAGCAGTTTTAGTGTGCATCATCTAATACAATTCTTGAAAGAATCGCTTAACGTAAACAGAGTAGACACCATCCGTCCAGGACTCTCGGCCATAAGATTCCCTGTTCTCCCAAATCTAATGAGGGCTGTGCCACCTCCTAAATTGTTCTTTCATGTACATTCTTTCCTTCCCCACAGCCACTTAACTTGTTGATTGTCACCACCATTTTGGTCCTCTACCCCTTACTATTTTTCATGCTGCTAGAATTCTCTTCTTTCAAGCGACCCTTTGTTGATTCATCTCCAAAATAAAAATCTGATCATGTCTTTCCCTTGCTTAATCAATTCACCGCGTTCCTGTAGCCCGGCGTAAAAGGAACTTTCATTACCCAGCTCATGGTCTCGTTCACTGACACTCTCTCCCTCACATTCTGTTCTGGCCACTCAGAACTGATTGAATTGTTCCCAGGATATCTTCTTTTTCCCCTACATTCATGTTTAGGGGCTTTAGAAATGCTATTCCCTTTTTCTGAAACTCAGTCCCCAAATTGTACCTGGGTAATTATTATTTGCTTTTCCTGGTTCTGCTTCGATATCATATTCTCCTTTATACCTTTCCTGGTCCTCAAAGACTCCAGTTGCCCATAACATCTGGCGAACATCACACCCTAGCAGTTATTAAACCACGTTCCATTGCCTTTATGATTCTTTGACTCACCTTTACTCTTGCATACTTTTCTGTGTCCAGACAACAGACTCTCTGATGATGGCATGAGGTTATGGTCATTTTAGTTACCATCATATTCCCCAGGACCATTTGCACTGCCTGATACAATGTTGAGGCTCAGTGACCTCTTCTTGAATAAATTCATCAATGAAGTACAGTCCATCAGCTACCCAATTAAAAAATAATCACTACATAACTATATAAATAAATACATAAAATGATATAATAAAAGACATTACAAGAAAGAATAGGATTGCAGGGGCAAGTGGAGGGTGTGATGCTTTAGATAAGTTGACCCTAAAGGTCTTTTCTAAAAAGGGTTGAGCTGATGTCTAAATCCCAAGACCCAAGGCCAAACACAAATAAGTAAGAGTTTGGTCCTTACATTTGCTCTGGCAGGAAGAAGAAATTCCCTGAGGCCACGGGATACGGGGCACATAAGTTTGGATGAGGCACATGTCTGGAAAGTTTCAGGGCATGGAGATTCCACCCATGGAATCGCCCTCATGGGGAGGATGTGAGCATATGGGGCACACCAGGGATAGAGCAGAAAAGTTCAAAGGTGCTAATAGGAAGTAGAAGAAGAGGTAAAGATATGGAGGTACCGAAGATTAAGTTCTGACTGTGGTGAACTTTAAACCACCACCACCAACAACAAATCCAGCAGCATTTACTTTGCCAAGGAAACAGGACTCTTCCCCTCTTCCCCCCCCCTCCCAGAGTTTATTATTTGGGTGTGTTTTCCCGGAAGAAAGCAAAACTGCTAACAAAAACAAAAAAAGAAATACATATATATGTATATATATAATATAAAATACATATTATATATGTTTATTCAAATATTTTATTCAATATTCAAATACTTTCTCTCTATAAACAAAAGTGAAAGCTAATTAAACTTCGAAAACACGCGAATCTATTCATTTTCCTCAGAACCTACACGCCTCTCCTTTCCAAAGGGAGTGTGTCGTTTTCATAAAATTCTGAAAGCTTATCCCAATAAATGTGTTCTTTTCACTGAAGCAAATGATTACATTTATTTTTTCAAAAACACTAAGAAGGTGATGAGATCATTTATTGTTGCTAAACTTTAATAGCGTCTAAGTAAGGGGGTCGGTTTTTTTTTTTTTTTCCTTGTTTGTCTGTTGCTTTTTCCGCTCCTGCTGGACCAGTAGCAGTCTCTAAATGACATGATGCTAAATCAGAACTTTTTTTTTTTTTTCTTTCCAATTTGAAAAGAAAAAAAAAAAAAAAAAAGCAAAACCTCACCTCAGCACCAAATGAGGCAGTTCATGCTGGTTTTGGAAAAGGAATTAGCTCCAGAGAGAAAAATAACAAAGTCTGCTCTGAGGTCTTTCCTATATATCGAGAAGGCCAGTTTGGAAAGGAAATGCGGAAAAACAAACAGAAGGTACCCAGGCTTCTTTATCATACCTGCAGAAGGATATGCTACACAGCCTACACAGTCGTACCCTGGCGCCGGGTCTTCGTTATTTTTTCTCTTTTAAAATGGCACCCACGGCTCTATAAAATGATCTATTGGGACTTCAAAGCCGTGGCAATTGCATGTGGCACAGGATGTACACAATTAATTATGTGATGCTTAAATGACAGGGTGTAGGAAAAATAGGAGAGAAGAAGAAAAAGTTAAAAAAAAAAAAAAAATCCAAAGTAAACTCAAAGGCCTGGTTGTCTGCCTGCCAAGAACCAGTAGCAGATAAGGCCTCCAGTTGCCGTGGAAACTCGGGCCTCCAGGAGCCAGAATCCAATTTCAGAAACCACAAAATCAACATAAACGTGTGCAAAAATAAAAAGGTTTGTTTGGCAAGTAATAAGGAGAAGGGTACCAATGTATAAAACACATGAACCAAGGTGACCTCGGCCAACCGAAGCCGTAATGACGATGATGTCCGTGGTGGGTTTGGCACCTCCCAAAGGACCGGTAACAAGACACAGTCCACGCTGCTTTCTGCTATCAGGTAATTGCTACCTTTTTGAAATATTAACCGTCCACCACCTCTTCCCATCCCTCACCTCAAAAAACATAACACCGCCCTTCCTGAGAGCGAGGCTGGTAGACCTGGATTCTAACCCAAGGGGCCAGAAAACAGCTAGATTTTTCGCTCGTTTCTTAGATCAGAAATCACATGCTATCCCATCCAGGACAAAGAAAAATGGATCCTATATGGAGACTTTATCCCTTCTGCGGGATCTGCAAGGAACAATTACCTCTAAAGTAAGAAGCAGACTCCACGCCCAAGCTCTGAGTAATTGCAAAACTTCATGTTATTCTGGACTCTTCATTTAATTTGCTTAAGTTTGGCATAAAGAAGTATCATCTAGGGGCGCCTGGGTGGCTCAGTGGGTTAAAGCCTCTGCCTTCAGCTCAGGTCATGGTCTCAGGGTCCTGGGATCCAGCCCCGCATTGGGCTCTCTGCTCAGCAGGGAGCCTGCTTCCTTTCCTCTCTCTCTCTGCCTACTTGTGATCTCTCTCTCTCTCTCAAATGAATAAATAAAATCTTTAAAAAAAAAAAGAAGTATCATCTAAAATAAAAGCTCTTCGATGGGCAGCTTTTTATTCATCCTCTCCTCCCAGAAATTCTTTACATAGGCAACACTATTGTTGTGATTTTCCTTCATTTTCCCTAGACATGAAATGTTCTAGACTTACTTCTTCAACAGGCTGATTACTAATTTGCTTAAGTAAGACCAACTTTGTGTTCCATTGAGCACTAGGCCTAGGAGACTTTCGGTATGAATTTCAGAGAACTCCCAAGCTTGAGGTCATAGAGAAAATGCACCAGCATATTTGGTACTGAGGAAGTTTCTTTTCCAGGAAGAAAAAAAAAATTGAATTCCCAACAGATAAATGCATAAAGAAAGAAATCAAATCCAACATAGAGAAATGTCAAATATATATCAGTTCACTACAGAAACGCCCCCATCTCCTTTGTTGCTCAATCCTAAGGTTTTGCTCTTCAAGTCGACAAATTTAAAACATATATAATTCCATTTACAAGAACCTATATTGTCCATTGCTCGTGTAGAAGACTCCACCTCCCCGGCAGAGACTCTGAGGCGTCTAACACATCAATTCCTTTGTCAGCCGGGCCCATGGCTAAGGCCGATTTCCTCAGGGCTGACCACTGTGTAAGCTGGACAATTAAGGAAAAACTCAAAACCCCCAGCCTCCATTTTGGAGACTAAAGGAATGGTTAGCCACAGTGATGAGAAATACTTTCCTTCCGAAAACCGTAAGTGGCAGGGAGAAAGCCCAGAGCCTTTCGCTCTTCAGCACTGTGCTGTGTTTTGACCTTCAAGAATCTGTTATTAAGAGCAAGGTTTGCCCAATCGAAAATTCTACAAGGAGCAGAGGAAAAATCTGTGTGGCCCTAACCATGAGGACCTAATGATCTCAAGAGTGAGGGGGAGTTGAGAATCAGTCTTTTTGCTTTTGAAGTTCCTTAGGGCATTATAAGAAAGGGAGCCCAATACTAAGAAGTATCCATTTGACTCTGTTCACAAGTAGATATGCCACACCATTTTCTCACTAAAAGTTGCAACTTCATTTTTTTTAAATTCACTTATATTGAGTACCCACTTGTTGGAAATACTAATGGTGTAGTCCTATAAATAGAAGTTTATGCAAGCCTTAAAAATCATGTTTCTAAGAATACTGAATGACTTTAGAAAATTCTGATATATCATAAATGAAAAGAAAATTCAGGATCTATAATTCAAGGCCCAGAGTAAGGGGCAGCTGGGTGGCTCAGTCAGTTAAGTGTCTACCTTCAGCTCAGGTCATGATCTTGGGGTCCTGGGCTAATCCCCATATCAGGCTCCCTGCTCAGTGGAGAGTCTGCTTCTCCTTATACTTCTACCCTCCCCCCCAACACTGGTGCTCTCTCTCAAATAAATAAATAAAATCTTTAAAATAAAATAAGCTTTATGATAAAATATTTGAGAAAGAGGTTGAAATAAATATACAAAAATTAAAAAGTTATTTTCTTCAGTAGAATGATAGCTGATTATAGTTGATTTAACTTCCTCTATAATTTTCCATAATTCCAAATTTTATCTAGTAAATACGCTTGTCATTTGATTGTTAGAATAAGCTAATACTTAGTTATTTGTTAAAATAATTCAGACAATCAGCATTCAAGGTCAGGTTAAGGCAACCTACAATATTAAAATATATTTACACTTGCGTTTAAAAAAAGGAGAGATAACGAAAATAAGTTAAATTCTATAATAACACTAATCCTACAATGTGTTGTAAGTATCATGCATAGATTAACTTATTTAATAACATCCTCATAACCACCCAACAAAGTAGGTAATCAATCCTATTACTTCCTTTTTACGAACAAGGAATCTGAAGCAGAGAGGCCAAATAGCTTACCTGAGGTCACTCAGCTTGATCCTGGAGGAACTGGGATTTCAGTCCAGGCAGTCTGGTTCCACAGGCTGTACGTTCAGGCCCCACACCGTAGGATGGCTTCAAGAAACAAAAATGGAATTTGCCTTTGGGTTCATCTCTCTCAAAGCAAATTTACCTTTGGGTTCATCTCTCTCAAAGCAAATTCTGGAGATTTATCTTTCTATGATAAAAACACAAATAAGCATTTAACTGACTATACCGATGGTTTCCTAGGCCTACACTTTAAGAGGAATCGATTGTGAAAGTTATCTAATGCAAAAGTGGGCAAGACTTTCAACTGTGTTATTGGAGAATATACAGAACTAAAACCCAGACTAGAAAATAAAAGGAAGCAATGAGTCCTTACTTGTGCTCATGAGGCATGGCCTTTCAAAGTGTTCATCTTTCTGTGGGGAAAAGTGCATAAAGAGGTGTTTCCTTCCTAAGAACAAGGCCTGTTGCTGGTAATAGCCCCAGATCTTATCCCATTGTCTCTGCATCAAAAACCACTACAAGGGTCAAAGTGGGACAGAGGAGTAGAGTCAAGCAAAAATCTCTTTGGCAATATCATTTCTTCCAAGGGGACATCAATCATCTAATAATGTTGCACATTAAATCAATTTGCACCAAGAAAATGAAAGCCACACATGGTGATATATAGCCTATGGGAGCTCCCCAAATGAGCCCCAGCCCCAGCCAATGTTTTAGTCTCTTGCTACTTCTTTTATTTTACACAGAAAATTAAATTTTAGCAGTTGAGTTCTATTTTCGTTGAGAATGTCTATTAAAAGTCTGGCTGTAATATTTATGAATACCAAAACAAGACCACCAGGGCACACAGGTACTAAAAGCAAGTCTCAGTCACAGATCTACCAAGCAGTTCCTCAGACATTAATAGTAAAATAATAATAATAATAATAATAATAATAATAATGTAAAAGTCATTAGCTAAAACTATAATAGAGGGGTTCAAATTGGAAGAACAGATTGAAAAGGAAAGAAAAAAAATTAAATTTTGGAAAAAAATGTCCTTTATGCAATTTAGAAACCCTGGCCTTCCTCTTGCTTGGATCCTGGGATGGATAAAAGATGTAGACTCAGGTTCAATGATAGGCTCATCAGATTTCATGACACAGCTTTCAAGAAGATATTTTAGAGAAAACACTCAAATATTCCCTGAAGAGTATGTGAAAGTCTCAACTGCAAGCATGTTAACGCAAGAATTTTTTCACCCCCAAGTTGTTTTCTTGCCAAAAATTTTGCTGAATTCCTAGTGGCTTTTATTTTATTTTGTTTGGTTGAGGTAAGGGTTGGTTTTCAGATTGTCTTGGGATACAGCGAGGAGAAGGAGACAGACAATTTACCGTGAAATTGTTGGTTGCCAGTGCTGAGCAGAGATAATAATGATAAAGCACATTAAAGATATGCCATCTCATAAATAATATGAACTAATGGAGAAACAGGGTTTGATTTGAAAAAAAAAAAAAAGGAGTTAGTTCTCTATGGTATTTTCCAGTAACACATTACCATCCACAGTTTCGTCATCTGTCAAAGTTAAAACTGAGGACCATCTTTGCCACTGGAAAATATAAATACATTTTTACACGATGAATTAACCTGAATCTTCAGTGAAAAAATTAACCATTGATTTCTGGTTCATCTTTGTGAGGTGATCTTTGTTTTTTTTTCCCCCTGGATGACTTTATAAAAAGATAATATTTTCTAAGCATTAACTCTCAGGACTACAGCATGTACCATTAAATTATTCTATTGCTCTCCCCAACCCAAAGGCACAGAAAGGAGGAGGAAAAGAGAAAGAACAAGAAACTGAGTCTTTCTTCACACATTCCCAAGTCATAAAACATCACCCCATCCTCTCATGACGCTCTTCGTCTTTCCTCTTCCCTTTTGCTACCCTCTGTTCTAACCCTTGGGAATGGGCCTTCCTTCATCTACGTGGACTGGACCTTATCAGAAGTTTCTGTGTTTTTATGTTTCTGAGCCCAGGAACGAGGTTACACAAACACTGGCCTTGGGATGGCAAAAGTCTTGATGGTTCCAGCCAACAAACTGACTTTTTCCTAAATACTCCTTCCCCCTCCATCCCTCCCCTTTTTTTCTGTAAAGAAAGAAGGCCTCTTATGGAAGCTCCAGGCATAGGGAGAAGAACAACGAGAGAACGTGGTGATATGGAGCAAGTTGGTGAGAAAAATGCGCCAGAGTTCTTAATGGGTTTTGTTCTTCCGTTGAGTTTAATTCAGTCGCCTTTTCTGTGTTGCTGGATTGGCTTAATCAGAAGGGATTTAGGTACAACATCATGCCTTGATTCACCAACTGTGTGTGTGTGTGTGTGTGTGTGTGTGTGTATCCATGATCAGGGTGATTTTTAGACTGTAAAGAGCCGCTGGCTAAAAATCTTTCCACAGGGAAGAGAGGGCATGGTTTTCTTCCAGTCAACTTTCAAAGGAACGGCTCTGTCATCTGAACCCAGAGCTAAGGCGGCCCACCTAGACTTTGCAGGGCTGATCTGCCTGAGTCCATTTCTCACTCTGCCTCCAGAATGGCAAAATGCCAAACACTCTCTCGGTAATCTCACACACTCGGCAGCTTCCAGTTTTCTCTATCGTTCACCTCTGTAGACCTTTTGAAGTGTACTAACTCTGGTTTTGCTCACTTCCCTGCCATTCTTCAGAATGCATTTGCATGATTTCAGGAAAGTAAAAGAATGTTAGATTGGGAAATCAAAAATCTTGGGACCAAAGCTATAAATCTGAACAGGGAGGAGAGACAAGAGTGTGAGGATTCCCACCCCCAACCCCTGCCATATCTTATTTGCCATCAATGTTCACCACTTCTTTTATGGAACTAGAACTTTTGAGGATTACAAAGTAATTTGGCCTTCACATATTCCCTGTTCTTTGGGTGGAGAAAGAGCTATGAAATACACACTCAGGCCCAGTGAACTTTACTCGGAACATGGCTGACTTTCTGAACTGGGCTCACAGCGATCCTCAATAACATAGGTTAGATGAACTAAAGAATGTGGTCTGTCTGAGTGGGCATGGTGAGCTTCCCTAAAGCTAGTGCTTGAAAGGACTTTTTTGAGTCAGTTATATGAACATTTAAACCAAGATCATCCATATGAGTTCATGAAAGGGATAGAGGACACAGATTTACCTTGGGGGAGAAGAGGGAGGTTGGTGGGCAAGAGTTTAGAACCTGAGGTGACTACATGGGGTTTCAGACTCTGTTGGCCTCAGGTTGAAGGTGGAATGTAGTAAAACTCAAGATGCCAGGCTAAAAGTCCAGTCAAAGAGGTGAGCCACTCATGATGGAGAAAAGGTAGGGAGTGGAAGCATGTTGCTTGGTTGGGCTCCTACGGCTCAGACATAACAGACAGATGCCAATCTTCCAAATGCATCCAACAAAGCTCTCTTTGATCCAATTCTGGATAAAATGGAGCTGCAGATAGTGGACTGTCATTGCTGCTATATAGAAGAGAGAAGAGAGAATCAGGAAAGAATCAACACATAAGATGTGCCCACAGTGTAGGTCTGAGGGGGCTGTGACGAAGTATGAAGGTCTGAATATGAGGATGGAGGTGAGGAGGTGGTAGGGGAGGAAAGAACACTTGGAAGAACAATAGTCCTTAGCTGTCTTGTCTTTTATTAATACGACATGGATGTAAACATCCCCTTCCTAAAATTGTGCAACTGATTAAGAAACCTCTTCTTTCTTTAATAAAAAGACCATGGTGGGGGGGGCACCTGGGTGGCTCAGTTGGTTAATTGACTCCCTTTGGCTCAGGTCATGATCGTTGAGTCCCGGGATTGAGTCCTCCATCGGGCTCCCTGCTTGGCGGGGAGTCTGCTTCTCCCGCTGACCTCTCCTCTCATGCTCTCTCTCTCTTTCAAATAAATAGATAAAATCTCAAAAATAAATAAATAAAAAGACCATGGCAATTTCTTCAGATGGCTCCCAATTATACGTGCATTTTATAATGATGATTTACTGGAAAGTCTTAAATACGATGGAGTAATCAGAAAATTATGTTCTATCTGTGTGTTTCCTTTACGTGGTATCTTTGATGATACAGAGGAAATGGCTGATAACAACTTAGCTTTACAAACTTTCCAGTCAATCTGGTACACATATCATCTCATAAAATAATAAATCTTTTATGTATCCATAAAACATCTAGTCCACGAGCTTATTCTTAATATTATTATTTCATGTGGCTAATGCTCAATCATACATAGACTATTTTTTTTAATGAATCGACTGTATAATCACTTTTGCAGGCACTCTCATTGCCTGTGAGCCGGAAGTTCGCATTATGAGCTATATGAAATGTGTGTGATTACTATACCTTATGAAGAATATAATCCAGAAACCTTAAGACTCTAGATCACCACTGACAAAGAAATGGGATGATATTTTCATAGCACTATAAAGACCATGAGTTTCCTAAGCCAGGAGCACTCATTTTAACAGTGTTCTTTTCCAACAGATTTCCATTTATTAATGTATATTTAGTATATTATCCAATACATGTGATCTATATATGACTAAGTTTTAAATCACCATAACTATAAATGCCAACTTATAAAAGGTTTGAGAAATTCCATGAGTCCAGGAAAAGGGAAAAGACTAAAAAAATTCTAAGTACCTTCGATTTCAATTAAAAGTTTGTATGTGAAAAGCAACAACTGATCCTCCATTCTGAGTAATATAGAGATTACTATATGTAGCAAACAGAAGACCCTGACTAATTTAAAAACAATGATGTTAGTTTGGAGGACATGGCAAAATCTTACTCAGGGCGCGATTTGTAATTCCTTCCCTCCCACAGTATTGTGCCAAGGTCCATGATGGTTTGAGATAGGTAAGCTATTGGCTTACCAGCCTATAGGAACATGAACCCGGAGCCTTGTAAGATCTTTTATGGCCCTGTGAGTCTGTGAAATGTTGTAGTTCATTCTCTGCTATCACCTCACACACGGCACTAAATGTATTTGCTGGCTGGCTTCCCTCTTTCTGTCAATGGTGCCCCCATTCTTCCAGCCACCCAGGCTTGAAATTTTGGAGTTAGTTTTCATTCTTTTGGCTTCCTACCCCTTAGCCCAGTCACTTACCAAATTTATTCAATGCTTTTATGTCTCTTTCCCATCCAAGCCTATCTCGCTTGTCCCACTGCAAGACCTTAATTCAAACTCCTATTATTTCATGCCTGTTCAATTACAGTACTCTTGTAATTGGACCCTTTTTTCCAACCAACTGGCCCCATGTGCCACCACTATATTAATCTTCTTTAAATATTATTTTGATCACATGATTCATCTTCAGTGTCTCTGTCTTGTGTTCATCCGTTGTGCAAGCTGCTGATCGGTTCAGCAACAAAAGGGGTGTGTGATTAATCACATTTGAGGAAGACCGCCTGTGGTGACCTCTCCAGGAAATCCACCATGCTTCTCAGCATCTCGGGGACTGGAAGAAGAAATCTACCAATGGGAAAACCTAGTTCATTTTATTTCACTTTCCCATTTTTCAAATTTAGCTGTATATGGAAACTTTTTTTCCCACATAAAAATCGTTAACGTCTCTGAGACTGAATATTTTAAATAACACACTTTGGGAAACATTCATATCATCATACTCCAACTCCTTAGCTTGACATATTTTCTCATAATTGTGCTCCATTCGGTCTGGTCTTTTATTACACTCCCCCCCCCTCCCTTCCAACACCAGCACCACATCTCACTCTACACTTTCTGATTAGACTTATCCCTTTGTCATTAACTTTTACTGGTTAAAAAAAAAAATCGTTTGTATCCTTCAAGATCTAATTCAACGCCACCTCTTTTATGAAGATTCTGTAGTGCTCCAGTTGCAAAGGTTAGAAGGTCTTCCATGATTCGGGGGACACAACAATGGTAACAGTTATAGAGTAATTCTAATTCTCAGTCCACTCAACTCAGTTTAGCGGAAATCTGTTAAGTCCCTTCTAGTCGCCAGGCACTGATGAGAGGAAGTAGATGATGGAAGGCCCTCCACTGAAGGGCTCAGTGGAGTGTTTGGAGAATTGGAGCTACTGCTATAAAAGTGATATATGCAAAGTACCATGGAAACCTAGTTCACTCTACTTGGACATCGGCGGGGGGGGGTGCTTATGTAAAGCTATAGAAAGATGGTCTCTGAGCCAGCTCTGGTTTAATCAAAACATTAAACAATTATCAGTATCAGGTAATGAATTCTAGATAACCTATACTCTCGTCTTGGACCCAAAATCTGTACCATCAGGCTGTGCTTCATGAGACAGAGGACCCGCAGTCACCATTACCTGCTACGAGTTCCTCATTCAAGTTGAAAAGTATTCCCAAATAACTCTTGAGTTACTTATTCTTTAAACTACAGAAACCCAGGTCCTTTTATCTTTTCTCAAAGGTCTGATTTTCTAGTCTTTAATCATCATCCTGTTTCTCTGAACTCCCTCCAAAGCCTCCACCGCTTACTATGCTGTGTCAACAGCAGAGAATGTCAGGCACAACCATACAACATGGGGAGGGTTGATTTAGTTAAGAACCCAGCTCACAAACACTTATTCAGAATATCTCAATCCTGTAGTGCAAAACTTGGCTGTGGCTCAAGAGTGTTTTAATGACCTGTTCAGACAGCATTACATGAGGGTGATGATTTTTTAAAAATTCTTCTGGGCACAATATTAAGCTGCAGAAACTCCCAAATAAGTACATCCACACAGCACTGAGTATTTAAGAGCTATTTATGATTTCCACTATTTACGTGTTTAAATAAGTGTGACACATTCAAAATATTTAAGATATATATGTATGTGTGCATACATACAATACATATATACTATAATAAATATACATTAAATATCTAGTTGTATAAAATTAAATAAGGCATGTAATAGGTTTTTTTCACACAATTTAAGTGTTGAGGGTTTTGTGTGTGTGTGTGTTCACATGTGGTGGCATATTTCTCACTACTTCATGAAGAAGGAAAGTAGAATATATCCTTAATTATAAATGAGCACCAGGTGTTATATGCAACTGATAAATTATGGAACTCTACATCTGAAACTATGAATGTACTGTATATCAGCTAATTGAAATTTTTTAAAGATTTCATTTATTTATTTGACAGAGAGAGAGATCATAAGTAGGCAAAGAGGCAGGCAGAGAGAGAAGGGGAAAGCAGGCTCCCCGCTGATCAGAGAGCCTGATGCAGGGCTCAATCCCAGGATCCTGAGATCATGACCTGAGCCGAAGGCAGAGGCTTAACCCACTGAGCCACCCAGGTGCCCCTGGCTAACTGAATTTAAATATAAAATAATAAAAATACAAAGTAATAAAACAATAAATAAGCAACCCAAAATCAATCAAATTTTAATTTATAAATTTGTGGCACAAAAGGCAGAAGGAAAAGACATCTCACTAATAAAGGAATAAGAATTACATTGATAGGAGATTTCTTAAACGTAACAATAGAAATGAGAAATCAACAATAAGGAGGGCACGTGATGAGAGGAGCCCTGGGTGTTATATGCAACTAATGAATCACTGAACAGTGTATCAAAAATTAATGATGCACCAAATATTCGCTAATTGGATTTAGATTTAAAAAAAAAGAAAAAAAAAACATAAATGAGAAATAAAGGGAATCTTTGGAGTGCTTGAGAAAGTAACTGTCAAACAAAAGTGCACTTTTATTAATATTAAGTGCACTGGGCTAACCCAGCTTTAAAAAAACAAGAATAAAATCCTAATATCTTCGGGTAAAAAAAAAAAAAAGTTTCCACTAATACCCTGAAAATACATATATTTAAAAACATATACTTCAAGGAGGAGGAAGATATGAAGAAAATTCAAGATATAAAAACAAATAGTAAGAAAAAGTGGTGAAGGGATGCCTGGGTGGCTCAGTTGGTTAATTGGCTGCCTTCAGCTCAAGTCATGATCCCAGTGTCCTGGGATTGAGTCCCACATCAGGCTCCTTGCTTGGGGGGAAGCCTGCTTCTCCCTCTGCCTCTGCCTGCCACTCTGTCTGCCTGTGCTCGTTCTCTCTCTCTCTCTCTGACAAATAAATAAATAAAATCTTTAAAAATAAATTAAGAAAAAAAGAAAAAGTGGTGAACATTTATTAAATCTAGACAAATATTATCTGGTTTAAAGCAATAATATTAATGCTGCTACTTAAAATAAATAGCAATTTTTAAAGAACAGTAATAAAGTACAGGAAATTAATAGCATATAAATTGGAGGATATCAGGTCTTTATGAGGTCCTTATATTTCTGGAAGGGGGGAGGAAAGGGGCTAAAATAGGGTTTAAGATATTGTTAAGCTTTGTACTTGAGTAACCAAATATGCATGATAAAAGTTCAGGAGTGTTCACTAAAATAGTAGCAATATTAAGATTAATTCTAAATCTAGTTTGAAATTTTAGTATATTAAAACTTTGGTTCATTCAATATCATGATATAACTTCCAGACTAATCTCTAATGGATAGAGATGGATAAACTCAAAACCCAGTGAATTTTTTTTTAATATGGAAAAATAAGAAAAATAAACTACAGCAATTCAAAAAGCTACAACCAACCCTGAAGAATGTAAAAAAGGGAAAAAGAAAAGAAGAAAAGAGATAAGTAGAAATTAGAAAGTTGCACTAAATTTGCTATTTAAATGACAGAAATAATGAAATTGTATTTAAAATATCCCAGCTTATAAATATGTATTCGGAATATACCACCCTTGATCTCTAAACAGCTCATAAAGATTTCTACAGCATAAAGACACGTATTTTTTTTTTAAATAAAGGGACTGTAAAAGATATACTCAGGGTACAATCAACAAAAGGCAGCTAAAATCTCAATATTAATGTCATACCAAGAATTCATTAAGACAAAAGCATTATCAGGAAAAGATAACTATTATATAATAAACAATAAAGAGTTCAATTTATCAGTAAGATAAAAAAATCAAACGTATTCATCTACTAATTTAGCTCTAGAATACATAAATCAAAAATGCATAGAACAGCAAGAAGAGGGGTGCCTGGGTGACTCAGTTGGTTAAGCGTCTGACTCTTGATTTCAGCTCAGGTCATGAATGTCAGGCTATGCTCAGTGGGAAGTCTGCTTGAGGGCTCTCTCTCTCCCTCTGTCTCTGCCCCTCCCTCCACTCAGGCTCGCATGCTCTCTCTATTTCAAATAAATAAATCTTTAAAGAAAGAGAGAAAGAAAAAAAGAGAAAGAAAGAAAGAACTGGGGCGCCTGGGTGGCTCAGTGGGTTAAAACCACCACCTTTGGCTCAGGTTATGATCTCAGGGTCCTGGGATCAAGACCCACATCGGGCTCTCTGCTCAGCGGGGAGCCTGCTTCCTCCTCTCTCTCTGCCTGCCTCCTCTGCCTACTTGTGGTCTCTTCTGTCAAATAAATAAATAAAATTCTTTAAAAAAATCTGCAAAAAGAAATGAACAAATTCATGATCATAGTGTGAGGTTATAACATACCTATTTCAATGATAAGTGGTAAGTAAAAAAATAAACTTAAGTAAAATTTACCAACAAAACTAACAAACTTGATTTAATGGACTTACATGCATCTAGTGTTGGAGAATACAACTTTCTCTTGAGTGTAAAATAAAGCTTTAGGAAAACTGAATGTATGCTACTAGGCCATAATTCAGGACTCAATAAATTTAAGGAAGGAGGTAATATACAGAACATGTTTTTGGTAAATAACAAAATTATGTTAAAAATCAAGAAAAACAATATAAATTTATTTATATCTGGTAATAAAAATGTACTTCTAAAAAACATAATGGAGAGTTGAAATGTAGTTATTGAATGAAAATGAAAACACTACATATGAACAATTGTGGAATGTATAAAAAATGGAGCTTCATAAGAAATTAATGAGTTAAGCACCCATCATTACAAGATGGAAAAATAATTATAGAGTCATCTTTAAAATGTAGGAGCAAAGAGATCGTGAAGTTAAGAACATAAATCAGTATAACAATGTTTCAATAAAGGAATCAATAAGACTCAAATCTTTTTTGGAAAGCTTGTTAAATAAATTCTCAAGATCAAAAATAATAATTAGTAATGGAAATGGTGCAGAAATACACACACCACAGAAGTTTTAAAGAAAGGACATAATGAACTACTTTTTACCAATCAATTTGAGAGTTAGATAAAATAGATAAATTTGTAGATTTTCGTAGTCAAACAGAATATCCTGAAAGCTCTATATTTATACTTTTAAAAACATAATGCACACATTTAAAATACTCTCACATACACACACACAAAAATACCAAGGCAGCAGCATTTTATAAGGAGAGTTTTTCCAAAACAGCAAGTACAAGATTGTTCTGATCTTACTCAAATCTAGAGAATGGAGAGCTTATTCTCAACTCATTCTTTAAGGCCAGTAAAATTTTGCTGCTAAAACCACATTAAAAAAAGAGTAGAAGGAGGAAAAAAATGGAAATGCTCATTTATTCCAAACTTGGATGCGAAAAGTTCCAAAGTATATATAATCAAATTGAATTCTACATCGTATAAAAGAAGTTCCATAATGATCAAACTAGATTCGATTCAGGAATGCAAGGGTGGCTCAACATTTTGAAATCTATACACTTACCTCAGCACACAGCATCAATTAAAGAGACTTGAGACAGAGACTAAGGCAGCCACCTAGAGACGTGCCTCATTAAGTGGCCAAATTAGGACTTACATGGGAACAACTGAATAGTAACTGTCTCCCATGAGAAAGATGTAATAATGAAATGAGGTAAACAATATAAAGGAAAAGTGGCTGACGTATGGAAAATGATCCATGGGTTGGGAAAAAGAAATAGTGTTCTTTTAACTACTTTGTATTTTGTCCAATCCTTCACTCTTCCCTGTTGCTCACAAAACCTCCTGGATTTAGAATCAAGGGTTTAAAAATTAGGATCTTAACTGTGGGTTTGTGTGTTTGGTTTTGTGCGTATGTAGGTTCTACTAGATTCTGGATAATGTAGATACTATTTAGCTACCTTTAGTATGGGGCTCCTTGTGAAGGGCAGGGCAGAGAGGTAAACAGATATTGGGAAGTTACTGTCAGGTCAGAAGGTAAAACAAAGATGCTCGATTGTGATTCTCAGAATGATCCCAAAGAGCCAAACAAATGGGCCATTCTCATAATAATTGGGCTACATATTAAATCAAAATTGTTCCAGATCATACCTGCGGAATCAGAATGAGTCTGGAACCCTGATTTTAAATGTGAACTACCTTTTTCCTATGTTGCATAGAAATCATAGAAATACTTTGTAGTGTCATTTCTCGTTTCTGAGTATTTTCTCTTGGTCCCTCTTCTAATTCCTGGAAACTCTCCATTCAGAGTTGGACTCATAATCAGATTTGGCCAGTCAATACTAAGGCAACTGTCTGTATGGTTTCTTTCCACTGTATCACAGGATGCCAGCACACAGCTTAAGAAACAGTCAAGAAAATGAAGCCTGTTTCGTGCGGGGCTGATTAAGCAAGACAAAGTCAATTAACATCTGATTCCTCACAGGTTTCTGCAAGCAAATTGTTGCAATTACCCAAAACCAGTGAGCAAATTGTGAGATAATTAAAAAGGGCAGTCATGGCTCCACTGACATGGTCCCTCCCCTGCTGTCAGAAATTCCATAAGAGGCTGATTAAGGAACAATTTTAAACATGCAGAGTTTGCTGCAGGAAAATTCTCCCCTCTGATGACAATGGGCACATTAAAATACAACTCCTCTGTATTTTATGTAACTTTAAGTATATTTCCAGTGTAATGTGTTTATCTGCATTTTGTGTTTTTAAAAGTTTATTGCTTTCATTTACATATAAAACAAATGCAACATCTTTACAAAGTGTGGTTAGTCTATCTACATGTTGTCACAGCCAGGACATTTTACAGCTCTATGGAATAAAAGATAGACTCCACTGTTACTGTTTATAGTCTGTAATAGGCAACATAAAAACAAAGTCCACATTAGTTATGTAGACAGCATACTTTTATGAGCCTGTTAAACTTTGTTTTCACAGGCTACTTAGTCATTTCAAAATAGAGCCTAAACAAACTACCCATATATTTACTCTGTTTGTCATCAAGAATTAAGATTTGATCTCATCATGTATGTGGTCATTAATGCAGGACTGCAAACATTTCTTTATCACGTTTACGGAAGAAGATACCAAGAACCAAAATGGAATGGACCAGCAGATAGGATGTGACAAAATTTCTCTCGTAAAGTGGATAAAGCAGCATTTTGAGTGAGCCTTCAGAGCAGACAGAGATCAGGTTTTTCGCTGACATGGTTTGGACAAAGATTTGTAATGCTCTAGTTATATGAAGTTATAAAAAAAAAATCCATCCCCATCTCTAAAAGGGAGAGAGTTTTACATTTTTTGCTCAATCTTAGATTTCTGTACTTTGAGGTAATCCAATGAGGTGTGTTGTCCAGAGTTTTTAGAAAGACACAAAACAACTACTATATGCTTTAAACAGGATGGCCAGGATGGCGAATAAAAGGCAAATCACATGGAGAACACTTTCAAAGTAACAGGACTGCTTAGGATTGAGGAAAAGTCAGGGATGACTTCCTTGAAATGATAATGTGTGCACAGCTAGAAGGAGGTGAGTTCATTGCGAGGATGTCTAGAAGTAGTGCTCCAGGAAGGGGGTCAGGGGTGCAGAGACCACAGGTAAGAGGGGACCAAACACTGGAGGGAAACAAACGGGAGGCCAAAATGGCCAGCGCAAAATAAGGCATCTGAATTTTATAATGGAAATCGATGTGACTGAAATACAACTTACATGGAAATCATTTATTAGGACAGTACATCTTTTTATAAGAGATGCTATTTTATTCACTTAGGAATTGATGTTTCTTGGAAAATTATTTATATTTATTCATTTATCAAATGCAAATTAACACCTACTATGATCTAATGTTTTAGGGTGTTGGGTGCGTTAGTGAAAACAGCAGCCAAAGATTCCTATTTTAATGTAATTAACCAATGACCATGACCAATCAAGATATATCCCAAATTTAAAATGATTAATACTAGAAATTCTATTTATGTAACACATCACATGAATATGTCAAAAGAGAAATCTCTCTATGTATGTCCAAGATAATGAGTTATTTAAAAACCAACACATAATATAAAATAGGAATGATACAAATCAATGGGTGACAAAATATTGAAACATAAATGGAAGAATTCTCATCGCAGTCAGTAAAAGAGCCAGGAATACCTATCATTACATCAGTTATTCTAGAAGTTCTAGTGGATGCAGTAAAACTGACCACCAAAAAAGGGAGACTACATGTCACTCTTTGTAGATAAACTGTTCTATCACTAGAAAGCATATGAGAGTCAAGTGAATATTAGAAATCATAAAAGAATTGTGTAGGAAGCTTTTTTCCCCAAAATACAGAGATGTCAATAATTTCCCTATATGTACTAGAAATAGCCACCTTGAAAAATGTGATGTCAAGACACTAAGAACTATAAAAACATACGGGAAATTAAAGCAAGGATTCAAATAAGGCCATACCCTTAGTTGAGAACACTCAATAATGTATTCTCTAAAATTATTTTGAGAGTATTTGTTAATTACAATTAAAATCCGACTTGGTATTAACTGGTGAAGTGGTTTTGGAGTTCATCTAAATAATAACAATTTGAGTATAGATAAGAAAAAATTAAGAAAATAGAAGATAGGGGAGGGGTGAATAACAACAAAACTACAAAAATTAAAATATGTGATGTAAGCCAAAGAATAGAAACACCGGACTAACAGAAAACCCAGAAGTAGACACATACGTGTATTTCATTGAATAATAAAGTAAAAAATGTCAGATCCATGAATAATTGACTCAGCCTTAAACTAGATATCTTTCTTATGCTGCTTGTTCTAGAATGCCATTCCCTTGTGATTTTAGCTCATTGGTGGGATCCAAAATCATCACTGCTGAGAATTTCACCTTCCCTCTGGGGCCATGAGCAAGGATAAATTCAAACAATGAGTTATTTCATGGCAAAAAAAACAAAAAATGAAAAACAAAAAAACACAAAATATAACTCAATACAAACACATACACACACATATACCCTCACGCACACAATGATCAACCCCCAAAAACTTTTATTATAAAATTTTGTCATGAAAAGTTCTATCTGATTAATAAAGTGGGGTTTTTTTTTTTTGTTTTATTTTTTGTTTGTTTTGTTTTGTTTTACTTTCTAAATGTCAGGAATCCTGTAGATTGGCCCCAGGACTTCCATCACCAGAAATGGCTCCTTTATCACAAATGTACCTAGGAAGTCCATATTCAGAATTCAGGTGAGATGGATTTCATGGCATTAAAAATGAGGTGTATTGGTCTGAGGCATCCACAAACCACCTATCACGGTGACAACAACACTGGCCAAGTCTACTTTCTGGCATGAAATGGACTCTGCCATCAGTCCCTCTCTGCCAGAGTGGTTCTACATAATGCAGGTGACACAGGGGATGCTTGAATGAGCCTGTTTTTGTCTAGAGACATATCAAAGTTAAAATGTTTTATCTTAAGTTTAGATTACCCACTCAATGCAAATAAAGGAGCACCCATATACACCCAGACACACACATGTCCAAAGATCCTGTATTCGTATCCCTAAATGAAAGCTTTCCCTAACACTTTAGAACATGTACATAACATGGACTATGTAATATTACATGGAATGTAATATGCACATTACAGGACTATGTAATAACAAATACATATGTATGTGTATATATCACACATACACGTACAATAAATATTCAGCCTGCATGTGTATGTATACCTTTTCTCTTAAGATAATTCCCTGAATTCTACTTGTTTTACATCAAAGGGCACATATATTCTTTAGAGCTTCAAAAACAAATTTTCCCATTTTCCCTCAGAAAGTTTATGCCACATGTTCATTAGGTTTGGAGGCTGGAGATTAAAAGGGGGGGAAAATGTCCTTTTCTAGGAAACATTTTCCTTCCCAAGCTAACTCCCAAAATACTCAAGCTGGATGTGGGGATGGGAGTAAAACAATTATTCAACAGATTTACTCTGTTTTAAAACATCCCTCTAGGGGCGCCTGGGTGGCTCAGTGGGTTAAGCCTCTGCCTTCCGCTCAGGTCATGATCTCAGAGTCCTGGGATGGAGCCCCATATTGGCCTCTCTGCTCAGTGGGGAACCTGCTTCCCCCCATCTCTCTCTGCCTGGCTCTCTACCTACTTGTGATCTCTTTTTGTCAAATAAATAAACAAAATCTTTAAAAAAAATAAAAAAAATAAAATGTCCCTCTAGAGACAAACCATAAGACACTCTTAATTATAGAGGACAAACTCGGGCTTGCTGGAGGGACGGTGGGTGGGCTGAATGGGTGATAGGTATTAAGGAGGGCACTTGTTGTAATGAGCACTCGATGCTATACATACACATAAGTGATGAATCACAAAATTCTACCCCTGAAACCAATACTACACTATATGTTAACAAACCTGAATTTAAATAAAAACTTGGAAAATGGGCGCCTGGGTGCTCAGTGGGTTAAGCCTCTGCCTTTGGCTCAGGTCATGATCCCAGGGTCCTGGGACCAAGCCCCGCATCGGGCTCCCTGCTCTGTGTTGCCCCCCACTGCCTGCCTCTCTGCCTCCTTGTGATCTCTGTCTGTCAAAGAAATAAATAAAATCTTTAAAAAAAAAACAAAGGAAAAAAATTCTAAAGAAAATACAATGTTCCTCTAAAATTGATAAGCTCAAACTTCTTTGAGCTATAGTTACAGTAACTACCCAACGAACAAAAAGACACAATTACCTAGAATAGCTTCCGTTCTCAAATTACGACCGTGCTTATGGTGATTTTTCTCGAAAGAATCTTTCCCATATTTAAAAATGTTTAAATAACGGCTAGAGGCACACCTAGGAGGGAAACTGGAAGAACATGACTTCAGGCCAAGCCTAACAAGAAGCATCAGAGTTTCTATTAACCTTTGCTTTTGGCACCCAGTCACCCCGGTGGAAATGCACACCGAGAGAGGAATAAACAGGATGGGCTCATCAATCCCCAGGAGCCTAAAGAATTTAGGATTTAAAGATTTGCTCACTGATTTTGAATGGAGCTATTAACAAAACTCTACTCCCACTTAAAGTCAATCCTGCCCCCCCTTCCTGAAGGCACTGAGTGAACAGGACACGGATTCAGTGTGTGGCCAGTCCAGAGCAAGGCAGCGGAGGTACCTGTCTGTGATTTTCATTGCTGTTGGGCTGAGAACTGCCGCCATTGGTTGTAGCCAGAGTATTTAGTATTTCAACCCACATTGGCTCTTGGAATGTCTCAGCTTAATGCGCTAGCTATCTCAACAGTACTCAGAAGCTCGGTCAAGGTTATCCGAACATGTGACCTCTCCAGGACTGGACTTTTCAAGCCTCCATCAAATTTGCTTTGTCATAGAGCAGACGGGTGAGACGGGCATGTTACTAAGGAGGAAAGAAATCTGTCCAACTTCTAATAGGCTTATGATTCATCCTTTGACGGCTCATCGGCCTTTCTGGACAACAGTGATTGACCATCTGGTTTGGGGATGATAAATTCAGCAATAAACATGACTCTTGGTCTTCTGTCCCTCTAAACCCAAGTTACAAATATTGTGAGTCAGATGTCCCCACCCAACAACACAACAGCTCCTGAGCTCAAACGCTCCTTTGACGGAGCCCATGCCACCCAACTTCAATTATGCCTGGGCTACATTTCTGTTGGAGGCACTACAGGATTTTTTTTTTCTCTAACACACCACACACACGCACACACACATGCACACACACAATTTTTTTTTTTTTTTTAAGGAGGCAGAGGCATCCAGCCAAATAAACTACGTTAAGCAGTGGGTTCCATTTTAGGTGTTGACAGTGTATAATAAATCCAGGCCTACCTAACATTTACAGGAACGTTATAAAATGAGTGAAATGGCATGAGCTGGTTGCCAGGCCAACCAGACAAACACAATAAACAGGCAGCAGTGACAGGAGTAAGTTACACCATCTCTCCGGTCTGAAATATATCACTTTACATTAGTCTTTGACCACTTTGAAAGCTCTTTGTTTTATATTTTTCAAAATGCTCTTTTACAGCATAGATTACCATTAAATCTTTTCAGATGAGGAAGTTTCTTTTTTTTTCTTCCCAAACTCACATAGCTCTAGAAAGTGAATATTTATTTTTATTTTAACTCTAATTAAAAAATAAATTCAAGTCTTAAGAACAATGTTAAGGCTCAAATCCTAACGGTCCCTTCTGGCAGATTAAAAAGAAAAAAAAATTCTCTAGACTAGAAAGAAAATAAACAATAACAGTAGTTAGTATACTTCGTTGCTTTAAAATGTTCTGTTAAAATGACAGCATTTGGCAGTACTATTTAACTCTTTAAAAGTCAGTCTGCATTCTGAAGTACCTTCTCTCCTAATGAAGAATACATTTTATTATAAACACAGAGTTCTAGAACATCTAGCTGGAAGGATCTTAGAAATCTTCAAATACTCTTTTATTTGGCAGAGTAAAAAAGAAATAGATAAATTAGGGTTTTTAAAAAATAATCATTAAAAATAATAACATCTCATTTCTGCTATTTATACCCTACAAAAGTAGTGACTTTTATTCCTTTGGCCAATATTCACACAAGTGAAACAAGCTCTACCTCACTTATTTTCAGCTTCAGCTTTGAACAGCAAAGTCATGTAGAATGATTTCGAATTTTCCATACAAACTGAAATAAAACTATGCCTGTTAGACATACATAGAATACTTGTAAAACTCAGTTAAACCAAACTTGTTTGACTCAAGAAAATATTGCCAGATTATCAACTATCCTTCCAAAGGGCATATTTGCAAATAAAGTGACCAACTTGTCCCCATTTGCCTAAGGCATTTGAGCATGGACAGCCGATGCTTCGGAAAATCCCTCCGGTCTGGGCAGAAAGGTATACTTGGTTACCTTACTTGAGTAGGTAACTTATCTTATTTTCATTGTTTTCAATGTATCTCATGAAACCTTGTTTTTCAGTCACTCTGAGGAAAATTCCACACATCCCTAAAAACATTAAAAGTGAGATGAGTTTTCCCTGATGATGGTTCATTTCTTTATAGAATCCAAATTTCAAATCTACTTCTACAGTTGGAGTAGTGGGTCTAGTACGAGGCAATCGGAATACAGTTAACCTAGGAATAATTTCAAGTTCCTAAATTCTTGCTATATCAGCAGAAGAATTTCACTGCTGATAGTCTGGAAGAAACTAGCCTCATTTCCTGTGGACTGGTTTATCATTCCTCCACTTGTACCACCAGGACTTAGTTTTAAGGAAAACAACATAAACATTAAGAAAATCAGAGACAAAGGACAGTAAGAATAGAGGTCACCCTCCCGGAAGTTGGTTACAATAGATCATAAATTCCCAATGCTTCTTAGAACCAATACATGTAATGCTCTGAACTCTCCAAAATTGATTGGTATTTTAGTATAAATGGCACATTTGTTATATCGCTTGGAGAAAAGGCATTGTTCTTACTTCCTATGGGCAGAATTGTAACTTAACTCTACAGATAACCTTTCTCACAACTTTCATTTCCTAATTCTGTATTTTTGTCATGTTATAGGCAACTTAACATGTAAGAAAGTTTGAGAAAATTAAAATTTTCTGGTCAAAATATTTCTGCTAAGGAACACAAGGAAACATTAACTGTATGAAGAGCCCAGGTTCTTCATGGCTTGCTGTTCCCACTCTTTTGCCACATGACTCTGAAGCTCCATTTTCTAAATAGATGGGTCTGTTTCCCCACCCTTTGTGGTGAACCTGTGATGTGCTTCAGTCAACAGGATGCCAGGGAGTGAGCGCGTACCAGTTCTTCATCGGAGAACAAAAAACCACCCAGGAGAGCCCAGCCTAAATGAGAAACTACTAAAGTCCTGGACTTGTGATTTTTAAGATGCTCCTTGTTGTAAGTCACCTGTTTTCAATGTGGTTTGTTTTATAGTATTACTACGATAATAGGTAACTGGTACAAAGTAAAGGGTCCCGTATACCACCACCATCAAAACACAGAGACTCTGTAAAAATTACAAAGCAGTTGTGGCATTGATACCTCCTAATACCATCTTGGGGCTTGACTGCAACCTTCCTGAGCCCATACCCCAAGCCAGTTAATGCTCACATGCTCCCCCTTGGCTGTTTGATGCTTCTCCCTGAGGTAACAGTACCTCAAAAGGTACTCAGGCTTGGCCATCATGCCCACAAAGTATACTTATTTGGCACACTATTCTAAAAAGAAAAAGGAAATGTGATTTAAAAAATCACACACATATGCACACAAATAAAGACTGAATATCCTCCAAGATATTTCTATTTCACTAGCATATAGTTAGAGATCTTATTGTATTAGTACAATGCAACAGTGAGCCTCTAGATTTCAAGAATGCGTGAAGACTGCTTGAGAAGGCAGTTGGCACACTTTTTTTTTAAAAATTTTAGACTTTAGCAACTGACTACCACAGCTAGAACTAATTAACCAATTGGTTAATTAATGCGCTAATGCTAGAGCTCCATGACCAGCATAACATCTGTGCTTTCAGAGACACGGATTTATTCTGGCACACATGCTGGAATGCTGCTAAAAGGTTCATTTCCAGATTTTAGTGGACTTAATTTCTAAGCTATTATTGCTAACTCTCAGTTCTCTATTTTGACTGTGTTCCGTATGCAGTATCTAGCAAGTAGACATTTAGAACCTAAATTTCCTGATCTTCTATATTATCAGAAGTTTGGCACACACTAATTATTTGCTTTGTTAAATGGATACAATAATTATGGGACAACTGAAAGAGATTATTAAATGCCCTATGTGAAGAGATAACTTTAATAATTAGGCATAATGAGGGGCGCCTGGGTGGCTCAGTCAGTTAAGCGTGCAACTCTTGATTTGGCTCAGGTCATGATCTCAGGGTTGTGAGATGAAGCCCCACATCAGGTCCCATGCTCTGTGCAGAGTCTGCTTGGGATTATCTCTCACCCTCCACCCAAATATTTCCTATTTCAATTAAGACCTGAGAGAATACTGACGAGCTACAAAAGATGGATACTTCTTGGGTCACAAGGGGCAAGACCGTTTTAGCCTTCTGTGACTACTCTGACATCATTCTTACCACATCTTATAACCATTTCTCCCGCACAGCTTCAAATTTAAAAGAAATATGTAAAATAGATACTCTGTTGACCAACCATGGCCACTCCCATTCTTGAAAATTACCCTCAGAAAATAAACAGTAATGAAAGGGAATTGAAAGTGGAAAGAAAGGAAAAAGTGGTAAGAAAAGACAGTATTGAATGTCATGGACTGCCTGAAATACAAAAATCCTTGTTTTCTGATGCCCAAGTTTGACAATATTTCACTTAAATGGTAAAGAAATAAATGGTGAGCTGTCCAAAATTGCTAAATAATCAGTCTGTGTAGCTGTCCACGGCTGAATAAAGCTGCCTTAGTGCATGAACCCATTTTTAAGTTTTGCTCAGGTTCATCTCCTCGTGTTATTTCCCTCAGCTACCCTTCCCAATCCTTGCTCACCATGCTGTTTGGAAATCTCTAGAGGAAGGGTGGGGTGAGCCCCATGACTCCTGCTCTCTTGCCATTTTTAGCTGCCTGCAACCTTTCCTGGCTGCCACAATTTATAGACTTGGGCTCGGTCGCCTTGCCAAATAACAAGCGTCTGGCTCATGAACCCTGAGGTGGACTCCCGTTAAATGGAAACGTGTCCACTCCACCATAGGAAAGCAAAGAAGGGGCTCGAAATGTCAATGTGTGAAAAGTCAAGGTTAATGGAGTGCAAGATTTTTACAAGAGAACCACCACCCTGCAATGACTAATTAAACTGAGTGAGGTCCAGATGGCAAGCATCTTTAAAGATGCCAATTATAGATTCAAATGTTTTTGTGTGACACTGTTTTCCTAGAAAGATTAAGTAGGAATGACGACTTGCTTTTAGTGTTAGGCACCATTTTATTTCACCAAGATCTGGCCAGTGCCTGCCCTTGGCTGCCTCTCAACTGATGCTAACTTCATCCTATATCCTAGGCATAGAGCAGATACCAAGAACATTTAAGTACCTGTAGCCAGCCTGAAAAAGGAGAGCGGATCCTGGTGAAGAATCGGGATTCCCCACGTTTGTGTCCCTACACTCTTACAGTTACTGCAGGCTTGGCTTTCAGCGATTTAATTAACAGATCCCTACTGGATGTGCCCCCAAGCCCAGTAAATTCCACCACCATAGCCACCTCCTGTAGGAAGAGTCTTGTACAGGGTCAAGGGCACAAAAGATAAGAGGAAAAAGAAAACTCTCAAAAGATGTAATCATACTGAACAACAGTGAAAGATTTATACTTACCAGGCACATGGACAAGATGGAACGAGTTGTACCCAAATTCCTCCTCTTCACGACACAGAGAAGTCAAATCGATCCTTTTTCTCTCCTACTGAGCCTCATATCTCGATAGTATTCTTCAAACTGCTATTTTGCTCACTAGTCCTGCAGAGCAGGCTGATGCTACAGATGTTGTCAAAATAGTCCACATTCAAAGCACTTTAACAAACTCTGCATTAAACTGAATTTAAAAATGTTTCCTTGCTATAAAACTTCTCAGCATCTTTATCTAACTATGGTATACCATGGACTTCTGGGAAAGGATGAGATATTGTACACCTGCCCTACCTCCAACATAAATGCACACACACACACACACACACACATTATCAAGAGCTTTCAGACTTTAAATTTTTAGATTTAAAAAATTTTTCTAGATGTAGATTGAGTGCAATACTAAATAATTAAGGTTTCTGGGAAGAGGAAAAACTCCAAATCTGAAATTTGGAAGCATTCATCTGGCCAAAGAATCAGGATATCATGGAACAAAGTGATAAAGCAAAGAGATTAGCTCACTATTTGGTTTGTTTCTCATTGTGATCCTTATATTAGATGTTTAAAAACTTCCAAAGAGAGAGCGGAAAGAGAGGCATAGATAGTCATACAAGAGTGAACCTAATGGCTTGTGGAAATTTCTACGTGCTGAGGTCAAGGAAGAGGTCAAAGATAACTCTGAAGTTTCAAGACTGGAGAGAAAATGTATTAATAAAAGTTGGGGCAGGGAACTGGAGAGAAATCCAGGTTTGTACTTGTGGAATTTGAAAGAATGGGTATCTTTTGGAGCTGTGTTGGTAAAACAGAGTGACTCAGAGATACAACTTGCTCCGAAAGGAAGGAATGTTGGGCTTTTGATGTCCATGATGGACCTCCAGAGCTATCCTGTGTGATAGGTAAGCAGACAGTAAAATGACAGCTGCAAAAAACTTGAAGGGCTAAGGGGAAAATGTTTTAATGGGCATTCTGTGCCTCCAGACACCTAGAGGAATCAGAGAGAGATTAGGTTGTATAGAGTGTTGGGACGCGGGGGTCGGGAGAGGGGAGGAAGTGGGGGAAGGGTCGTGCTTGTGTGTGTGTGTGTGTGTGTGTGTGAATAGTTGTTAAAAGATTCTTTCTATAAGGAAACATGGAAATGAGCTGACTTTTGGGGAAGTTAATAGTAACAATTTTGGCTAGTATTATTGAGCACGTATTGAAATCCCAGAAATCCTTTATATAGAGAAGCATTAAAATAATCTTACTATGAAAATACCACCCTTTCCTTTATTAAGTAATTGTATTGGGCTACATTGTACATATCTTAACATCTGTCCATTTAAAGTATATAATTCAATGGTTTTTGGCAAATTTACTGTGCTGTGCAACCATCCCTATTTTAGAACACTTGCTCACTGTGCTAAGATCGGTCATGACTGCTCCCATCCCCAGGTCTAAGCAATTGTCTTTTTTCTCTCTACATTTTCTGCAGGTACTATTCTATACCCACCTTCATCTGAGAAAACCATTTTATCTTTTACCTCATTCTAAATAAAATTCTTCTAGTCAGTATGAAATATAAGAAAGATAATGTTGGGCACCTGGGTGTCTCAGTGGGTTAAAGCCTCTGCCTTCAACTCAGGTCATGATCCCAGGGTCCTAGGATCGAGCCCCGCATCAGGCTCTCTGCTCAACAGGGAGGCTGCTTCCTCCTCTTTCTCTGCCTGCCTCTATGCCTACTTGTGATCTCTCTCTGTCAAATAAATAAATAAAATCTTAAAAAAATATTGTAACAACTTTGTATGGTGAGAGATGGTAACCAGACTTCCTGTGGGTGGCAATTTTATAACATATATAAATATGAACTTGCTATGCTGTACACCTGAAACTGACACAATATTGTATGTCAATTACTGGAAGGAAACAAGGAAGGAAGGAGGGAACATAGGGAGGGGAGGGAAGGAGGAGGGAAGAAACCTGGTATCAGAAAGAAAATAAGAGATATTTTACTCTGGGCTGAGTTTTTAGACATCACTAGCGTGGCTGGGTGAGTTTGCAGAAAGCTACATTTGGCATTCCCCAGAAGAAAGCCTGATAGTCCAGTGCACTGCAAAGACAGCCACTGTGGTCAGAAGGTATTTTAATTTGGCCCATGGTTTGAGCAGGGGGCAGAAACGGGCCACATGGAAATTGGCGCTCAGAGGAATTGCATCTGGAAGGCAAACTTTCCAGGCTGCTGACGGCTCAAAATGTCAAATTGTTTGAAAAAACAAACACTGTGACATAACAGATCCATGCAATGAAGTTTTCAAGATGTTCCCAACAGAACAGCATGCGGCAGTTGGCACAATAAACCTAGTCCCCTACCAGCCCCCAAATACTGTCTCAACAACCAAAAGAAGACAACGAAACTTTGAGTCTTACATAAAGTTGTTGAAAAATCAATTCCACCAGCTAGATTTCCCCTGCTCTTCCATTCATACAGTAATAATCCAATATTCTCTGTTAGACTCAACTTTTTTTCAAGTGGCCCAGCCTCCTACATGTGGTAAGTGCACATTCCTACCCCCTGAAAGCACACAGTCTAAATATTTCACATGTATTGAAAGATTAAGCCTTACAGATATTACAAAGATAAGGCTCACACGAAAGTAAAGAAATCTGTTCAAAATTACCTCCGAATGGAATATTCCTCTGATGAGCCAAGAATTGATCATCACGCCCGAAAATCAGCCATTGGACATTCGAGATAAGAAGAAAGTTATTTAAAAAATAAATAAAAATTTAAAAAAAAAAACAGACACATGGATCAGTGGATCAGAATAGAGAAGCCAGAAATAGACCCTCACACTAAAGTCAACTGATCTTTCACACACACACACACACACACACACACACACAGGAAAGTTGGTAAAGAAGCAAGAGATGGTAAAACTTCTGGGAATTTCTAAAATACAGTCTATTATACAAAGTATGAAAGTGAGCTTATTCTTTCAGAAGATATTTGTGGTTCACTGGAAGGCTGCTTAGGGTTTCAATTGTGGTTTCTTTATTCTCACTCATCCTTTAAAAATGTGATGAGTGTAATAAGCTTTGTATCCATTTTCAAGGCACAGTAAGTATGAAGTCTACCCAGCTCCAACCTGGCAAGCATCTTCCTGCTTCTGCAAATTTCCTCCATCACTCAACCCTGGGCCTGGCATTCCATTATCTTCCCCAGTCACCTGTGTTACCGTTCTGGAACCAAATCTATCAAGCTTCAAAGTGTTTTTTCAAACGCTCACATCTTCTCCATTCTGTTTTGTGTCTACATAAATGATTAAGAAAATGAAAGTCTGAGAAATACGACCATGGACATTTTGAAAATGTTATGTGTGTTAGGCGCTTGAATTTTCCAGATTTTTCAGTGATGTAAAGAAGGCAAAGAGATCCGGACACAGGGAAAAGGGTAAATGGTATCAATCCAGATATGCTCCGTATCTATTTTTCCTATTTTTTTGGGGGGGGGTGCCATTGTTGTATTATTAAGATTTTATCTTTCAGAGGTGTTTAAGATTCACTGCAAAATTGTGGCGAAGGCACAGAGATTTCATGTATGGTCCTTGCTGCCACATATCCCCAGCCTCCTTCACTGTCCACATCCCCCACCAGAGAGGCACACATTGTCCCTGACGAACCTACGCTGGCACAGCATATTATCACCAAAGCCCAGACTTCATCTTGTACATTCTGTGGGTTTGGACCGAGTTTAGTGACAGGTACCCACCACTATGGTCTCATACAGAGTATTTTCACTGCCCCCCAAATCCTCTGTGTTCTTCTTCTTTATCCCCCACCCCTCTCTGCAAGCCTTGACAACTGATCTTTTTACCGTCTCCATAGTTTTGCCTTTTCTAGAACGTCACGTAGTTGGAATCATACAGTATACTGTATTTTTTTTAAGATTTTATTTATTTATTTGACAGACAGAGATCACAAGTAGGCAGAGAGGCAGGCAGAGAGAGAGGAGGGGAAGCAGGCTCCCTGCTGAGCAGAGAGCCCGATGTGGGGCTCGATCCCAGGACCCTGAGATCATGACCTGAGCCGAAGGCAGAGGCTTAACCCACTGAGCCACCTAGGCGCCCCATATACAGTATGCAGTATTTCTGATGGACTTTTTTCACCTGCATTTAAATTTCCGCCATGTTTGTTTGTTTTTTTCATGACTTCATGGCTCATTTCTTTTTAGCAATGAATGAATATTCTATGATCTGGATAGACTATGGTTTATCCATTTACATACTGAAGGACATCTTGGCTGCTTTCAAATGCTGGCAATTATGAATAAAGCTGCCTTCAACATCTGTGTACACGGTTTTGCATGGACATAGGTACTGAAACTTTTTGGGTAATTACCAAAGAGCACACAATTTTCAGGATCATAAGGGAATAGTATGTTTAGTTTTGTGAGAAACCACCAAACTGTCTTCCAGCATAGCTTTACCATTTCACACTCCCACCAGCAGTGAATGAGAGTTCCTGTGGCTCCATCCACATCGCTGCCAGCATTTGATGTTGTCAGTGTTCCTATGCTGTTAACAGTAACATCTGGGGCATTTGCATCTGATGGGTTAACAGGACAATTAAGAAAAATTGATTTGGAAAAATTGACAAAGCAAACTACCATGCCTTGTGGTTAGTCCTTATTTACAAAAAAGGATTGTTTTGTTTTAATTTTAGGCTTTTCCCTTCTTTTCCCCACTTGTTTATTTTTAATCACATGGATAAACATGATTCTTTTAGGGGAAAAAAAGAGAAACAAAGTATATATAAACAAGAGTAAAATTCATCCATAATTTCACCTCCAAAAATAAAACACTACTAACAGTTTATGTCCTTCCAGAAACATAACCTTGTGCGTGTGTGCACACGTGTGCACGCACAGACACACACAAGCACACAGGGTATCCATTAATTCTTGCTGCATAACAAACCATCCCAAAACCTTATGGCTTAAAATAACAATCATTTGGGGTGCCTGGGTGGCTCAGTGGGTTAAAGCCTCTGCCTTTGGCTCAGGTCATGATCCCAGGATCCTGGGATCGAGCCCTGCATCTGGCCCCCTGCTCTGTGGAGAGCCTGCTTCCTCCTCTCTCTCTGCCTGCCTCTCTGCCTACTTGTGATCTCTGTCAAATAGATAAATAAAATCTCTTAAAAAAATAACAACCATTTATTTAGCTTATATCTTCTTGGGTCAGCAATTTCATCTGGACTCACCTGGAAGACTCTTCTGCGGGCAATAAGTTAAGGGATTCCTCTTCTGGGGATTGCCTAGGGGTGAGTGGCCCATAAGGGTCTCATTATCCAGTCAATTTTCCCAGCCTTGTTCTATGGTGGCAGTAGCAGCGTTCCCAGGAGAAGCAAGAAGGCAAGTCCAATGTGCAAGCCTTTTCTAAGCCCCTCATTTAATTACGTATATACCAGTCGTTCGTTGGCAACGCAATTCCCATGGCCAATCCAGAGTCTGGGGGTGGAGAAATAGACCCCACCATCTAATAGAAGGGTCTGACTTGGAAGAATGAGTGGCTATGTCTGCAGCCATTCATAACCCTGCCACCCAGGGGTTGAGGTACTACTAACATGTTTCTGAAAAACATATAAACCCACACTAAATTTAAAGATATTGTAAGTGATTCCCATATCAATACATATTGCTTTACCTTATGGCTTTTTTTATAGTGAGGAATTTTATATTTTATTTATTTTTTTAAGTATGCCCTACACTGAACGTGGGGATTGAACTCATGACCCCAAGATCATGAATCGTTTGCTCAACCAGCGGAACCAGCTGGGCACCCCCAGCTTGCTCTTCTAGATAATTGCAGAATGGTGCCCCCATTGAGCTGTGCCATAATGTATTTGACCTCTGTCCTGAACTCCAGCTTTAGAACATTTCCAATTTTCAGACACATCTCTGTGCATTCATCTTTCCATCTATCCATGATTATTTTCTTGCATCACTCCTCAGTTAGCTTATCTTCACCTTCCAAGGCTCTCAGAAAAACACAGCCTTTGTTCATGAGGAGACATGGAGAAAACAGAGCCAGAAGGATAGGAATAAAGCCCAGGATAAAACCCTGATGGTTTATTACAAACTTGTCAACAATACTAAACAAATTAAAACGACAAAGTAAAAGTAAATGTAGAGATAACAATAAAGTCATCTTGGAATCCCACTTGTTTACAAAGAATAATTTGTAAGTCTATTCTCATATACTTACATTTACTGTCTCAAACATGTACTATGGGGCTATTTTTTACTTATTTTGCTATCAGCCCAGGTTACTGGAGCATTTCCTTTACCAATGTGTTGGTCTCTTCCTCAACATACCCAGAACCAGCTGTCTCCAGTTCTTACTGGGTCTAGAAACCTGGGCTCATCTACTGTCCCTGCCTCTCCCATCTGACTCCAGAGCCTGGAAGAGATCGATTTACCCAGTTTGATTTCACTGGCAATGATAATCTTGGTGTCATGGCTCAGCCTCCCCACCTGCTTTTGGGCCTTTTCCAATTCACTAAGTACTTCCTCATCAGTTTGAGTGGTTTTTTTTTTTGGTTTTTTTTTTTTTTTCCATTTCAGGAACAAGAGAAAATCGCTAGCACTCGATGTGCACCTGTATGCTCTGGGTGCTCAACAAGCAAAACAGAAGAGGAAATAAAATAAACACCTTATTATAGTCAAGCTGGGCTAGGTCCAAGATGATGTCTAAAAGCTTTTGTCTACAGAAAGCTGAACTCCCAGGGCTGATAACGGTGACTGGATGTCAAAGGTGTAATAAGAAATAAAGGTCTTTAAAAACAAACTGCAAACACCATAAAATTGTATTGTGTTCAACTTCCCTATTCAGTGGCTTTGTTATGTGTGTGCATTATGGTAGACAGCTATGCCAACAGAAGACAAGAATATTCTAAGCTTGTCCTGTGTTTATATATGACTTCCGGAATTAAGGTGGCATGTATGAGTTTCTTACTCACCCTGCTTAATCGATAGGGTAAATCTGGGAAAAGAGAAATGTGAAGAGCTTGAAATTATGCTTCATCTGGCTGTTTTTTTTCTTCATTGTGTGATAGCTGCAGTTTCAAAAAAAAAGAAAGAAAATCCATTCTCTCCACCTTGTGTTTTTAACTTTCCACGGCTATTTTTCAGGCTCCTAATTCCTAGTTGCATTAGTTGTACTAGAGACATAGGGCAAGACAATGCTGTACTGGATAATTAAATTTGCTCTTTTAGAAAGGATTTCCATATGGAAAGATTGAGACAGAATGAGGCTGAAAGACCTAACATCCATTTGCGACCTAGCTCTGTAAGGCTGGAAAGGTCACTGAGACTTATGTTAATCCCAATAGTACAGGATAGAACTCATACAACAATTACATGATTTACTTATTATTTCCTCTTCAAAATGATTGTAAAGATTAGAATGCAATCTTATTGTTTGAGTTGTCCTTTACCATTACTCAAAATCTTGTTCAGAATAAAATGAAAAGTATCAAAGTCTCTGGTCAGGTCCCTTAGTGCTTGGCATCTCTGGGATCACATTTTCTTCCCCCTCCCCCCAAAAGACCAAGGAATGCCTCCATTCATGGAGAAAGACCAGTTTCATTTTAAGCATGACTACTGATGTCCATGGCAAGTCTGCTGACTGAAAGGAAAGTGTTTATTGATTCAACCTTTCCATAACCCTCTACTAAAGTAAACATGTCTAAGACAACTAAGCAAAACATCAAATTTCACTCAACTACCATGTGGCCCTCTTGCTTAAAGAACTTGGCATGGGCCACTCTCCAGTCAAGGTCCCAGTAATACAGAGGATCTGCATTTTATATGTACAGTAATCCTCCACACCACTAATTTTTTCTCATGCCCTCCCTCATGTCTCTCCTATCTTCAGTGAATTGCCGGTGGCTAAAAGTTTAGTATTATCCTCACTAGGTACAACTGTTGTAGTACATGTTGGTTTCATCTTGTTATAAGTTGGTATAAGCATCTTCTCATAGGAGATGAGAGAATGTCTCTGCACAGTTTCATCATCTTTGGAAAATTTCACGTGGTTGAGAAGGCTATAATAATCATGCACCACCCATGACTTCCAGGTCTGATCCTAAACAAGAATTTTATATTTCCAATGTCAAAAATCCCCAACCAAACACCCTGGTAATCTGTACTGAACCCCAGATTTTACTCAACATGGGGCAATTAAAATACTATCTTCACATTCTTATATATAACATTTGTCCTATATTACATCATCACTGAGGCAGGAAATGGTTAAAGATATGCACATATGAGAATTAGTATTATATTTGTATTGGCATTTACACTTCATTTATTCATTCAACAAATAGTACTAGTCATCTACTATGTGTGAGGCACCATACTAGGTGCTGAAAACATAATGATAAATAAAACACATTTTCTAAAAATCATGGTGCTAACTCCCCAAGAGAGAAGTATACAGGTCATATCATGTTAACTACATATGAACATGGTAACCAAAGAAAAAAAAGTGTTCATTTATTTTTGATGCATATGCATTTTGTTTCAAAAAGGCATGGTTTTGAGTTTGTCTTCTTTAAATGGATTTTTTTAGTTTCCATTGCTCCCTAAAGCAACTCCTGGAATAAAGTGTAAGATTATGTCATCTTTCTGGGAGAACCTGGTTTCTTTTTCCCCTTCTGCAGTAGTAGAACCATAGATTCACTTAATCTCAAAGCTGTATAAAACTACAAAGGTATAGGGGCGCCTGGGTGGCTCAGTGGGTTAAAGCCTCTGCCTTCGGCTCAGGTCATGATCCCAGGGTCCTGGGATTGAGCCCCACATCAGGCTCTCTGCTCAGCGGGGAGCCTGCTTCCCTTCCTCTCTCTCTCTGCCTGCCTCTCTGCCTACTTATGATCTCTGTCTAATAAATAAATAAAATCTTTAAAAAAAAAAACAACTAGAGGTATACATTTTAAAACAACCTTAGGACAAAGTCTCTGGTACATTATTTCATATTAAACTTTTGGGGGAGTTCATTTACTGCATTCTGTTTCTCACAGAGGAATTATAATAATGACTCTGAATGAGATTTTAAGAATGTGGATCAAAAACAACTTACACCTTGGCCTATATAGAAAATCTGAGTATAAAAGTGTAAGCTGGCAAGATTGGTGAATGCTGCAAACCATTTCGATGCTATTCTTGTTTTCTGTTCCATGTAACAGAAAGCATGAGGGGCACCTGGGTGGTTCAGTGGGTTAAAGCCTTTGCCTTCGGCTTAGGTCATGATCCCAGGGTCCTGGGATCGAGCCCCACATCGGGCTCTCTGCTCAACAGGGAGGCTGCTTCCTCCTCTCTCTCTGCCTGCCTCTCTGCCTACTTGTGATCTCTGTCTGTCAAATACATAAATAAAATCTAAACAAAAAAAATTAGAAAAAGAAAGCATGAGCCGTCGGTGGTAGAACAGTTGGGACGAATCTGATAAAGATGCCCAGGCCTAATGTTACTGGGAGAAATACAGTATGTAGTTGGGGGACATTCATCAAATCTCTATGGTAAGGAGAAAGCAGATAATCTTTTATTCTTTTTGTTACATTCTGAATAAGGTAGCTTCTTCTCTGAGTCTGCTCTAAGCCAAGTTTGGAGAAGTTAGGGTATGCAAGGACAGTAACACACAACTAGCAAAAAGAATCAAAGTAGTTTCAATAATTTGTAAATCTCTCTGGTAACTTTTTCAAAGGATTATTTTAAAAGTATAATAAACCATAGTCAGGCTGGTGAGATACAATCAATGTTTTAGTCAACTTCACTGCCCTACCTAGTGCCTATTCAGAGAGTGTTCTCTTGAAGGTCCAACTCACTAGAAAGTACATCATGGTATCTCTTCCTCTCATCTCCACCTCATTGTAGTGAATGAATCAGTATTGGTCTTGAAATGCCAGGTGGTCCGGACCAAGCACCAAACAACCAAAAATCTATTTAAAAACATAAAATGTGTCTGCCTAGGTTAGAATATAGCTTCTATCTTGAGTTATGTTTCCTCAGTCAGGTTATTTAACTTTTCTGCACCTCAGTGTCTTCATCTATAAAACTAGATGATGTTAGAAACTGTGGACTATTGTTGGCATTAAAGAGTTTAGAAGAGAGAATGGGATATACTCAAAACCACTAAAGTTACTGCTATGTGAGTTGAGTTCTACTGGTACATAAACTTGGAAGATATAAAGGGGTTAATATGGTAACCTTTTCCATGTGTGGGGAAAGAAAGAGAATGACAAGTGAGCACAGATGTAGAAAAGACTTAAGGAGACACAAAAAGAGAGATGAAGAGATTACATTAGTCAGGTTCTGGGGAGGAAACAGATGCCACATTCAAATATAGATAATTAATTAACAGGACTGGCAATAAACTTATTAGAGGCAGGGAGAGAGAGAAGTTACTAGAACTGGAAAGGAGGGATTTCAATAGCTCCTCATATTTGATCTGCTCATTCCAAGAAGACGAGTCCTTTGAGGGGTAGATATAATCAATTGAGGTGAACCTCCTGGCGGGCACCAAATACTTCAATTTCACTCTTCTCATCTCTAATCTTCTACCAAGTATCCCCACAGGCTGAATCTGACCAGAAACCAGAGGGCAAGGAAACTATGTGATAGCATTCATATAGGTCAGCCTGCAGGAGCAGGTCACTGAGTGGAGAAGGGCAGAGAGTGGATCTAGAGGGCCAACACAGAGGAAGTCCTGCACACACACCATTTGGGCACAGAGAGATGACATCTACTCTGCGTAAGCCCTCTTCCTGTTATGACACATCCTGTCCTTGGGTCTTTCCAACACATTTCCTTTTTAGTCTAAACTATGCAGAGTAGTTTTCTACTATTTGTAATAAAAGCTACTTTGCTGTAAGTAGAACAATTTTGGTGATTACAAAATGTGAGTAGAAAGTCTATGGGCATAAAATCAGAGAAGGAGGGGTGCCTGGATGGCTCAGTCATTAAGCGTCTGCCTTTGGTTCAAGTCATTATCCCAGAGTCCTGGGATGGAGCCCTACATCGGGCTCCCTGCTCAGTGGGTAACCTGCTTCTCCCTCTCCCACTACCCCTGCTTGAGTTCCCTCTCTCACTATGTCTTTCTCCATCAAATAAATGAAATCTTAAAAAAAAAATCAGAGAAGGAATCTCATCAATTTTGCCTTAGGAGTAGTCCAGAACTTTCAGAGAGTAAGGATCACAATCCCAACGGCATTTTATGAATATTCATTACCTTGTGCCAATAACTAAGCCATGACAGCTATGGCTTAAACTCTGCACTTTCACTTAGTGTCTCCAGAATCTTTGGAGAAGACCGATTTACTAGCATCTAAGAAGCTCGTGTGATTAAAGATATTGTCACAGTCTCCAAGAGGCTCACATCTCTTCATGCTTACTATTACCTAAATATTGCTATTAGGTTTGATTTTCTGACTTTGAGGTTGCCTGGGCTCATCTCTGAAACTCCTTCAGATCTCCTTTACCTCTATTCAGTTTATGAGCCCAGAAAAGAACAAAAGCACAACCAACCCAATACAATAAAAGTCTAACTCGTACACTACCCAAGGCTGGGTTTATGACTTCTCCTCGCTCTGCTGCCAAGAAGCTCTCCCAAGCTTCATGAAGACACACACACCGAGTTATCTTAATACAGTCACAGAACACACACATGCGCACACACACGCACACACACACACACACACATCTTGGTTTTTTTTCACATTGACGCTTTCTTGGGTGAGAACCATACCTGACTAATTATGCTCCAAGCCCCAACCCCCACAACAAAAATTTTCCAAAGAAAACAGTTGAAATCTCACCGTGGCCAGTGTCTGGAAGAAGCTGTCTTGAGAATCATGGAATAAGCAGCTCCCTCTGTGGGGGGGAAAGAAAGTGATTATGTCGCATGCAAGGCCTTTAAATGGAGGGAGAATTAACTCAGCTTATAATAAATCACTGCTGACATCCTCACTAAAGACTTCATGCTCTCCCAAGCCAGGGGGAATTTTTAGCTGGCCAAGAAGGAAACTGTACAAACGCTGGCTATTATTTGAATGTGCAACCTTCGTATGGGAGATTCTGAAGGATTTTCCCTATACGGTCTGAACAAACCCCCACAGAGAATAGCTACCCTACTAAAACAAACAAAGATTGATTAATAACTTATTATCATATTTTACAATTGAGACTTTGGAAAATGTGTAACAGCAGGAGGCCTGTCTTCACCTCACTTGTTTTTAACTTATATATGGGTCTTTCGCTAAGGAAAAAAAAAGTCACAGTAAAAAGACTGAAGACAGCAATCCTTCCTTTCATGGTTTGAAGAAGAAAGGTATTTTTTTTTCCTTTGTACTTTTCAAGTAAGAATAACTGATCTACCAACTCCGATGAAATTTTATAGACCGTAGAGCATGTAAGTTGCTGTCATGTCATGCTCTCTGCAAAGTCCCTGAGGAAATGAAAGCAATGTCTGTGATAATTCTTTCAGGAAAAGGAACTCCAGTCTGAGAGGTGAAGTGACTTAAGGACATCTGGGTAGGAGAAAGTAGAGGTAGGACCTTTGCTAAGCTCCGGTGCGGAGCCTGTTTTCGATCATGCAGAAATGCTTCATAAAGAGGATGCATTCCTCAGTTGATAGAATCAAATTTCATATTAATATTTATTGAAACATTAAAAAAATCTCCAAAGTGTTACTAAGCATCCCCCAGAGTATTTTTTTTCTCCCAAGTATATTATTACCAACATTTGTACTAGCCACACTAAGTGATTCAGTGAAAAGTGGATCCACAAGGATTAAATTCTCTATTCCTCTAAGAACTTTAGCCCATCTCTGGATGAAACCAGCACATTTCAGTGTTTTTTGCTTTTTTTTTTTTTTGTTTTTGGGGGGGAAAGGCTGATTCAAAATTATATATAAATTAAATGCATACAAACAAGATTTGAATGATACTTCACAATGAGTAAAATTGACTTCAATTACTAGATTACTCCAGAGAAGTACATTCTTGCGTGCTGGATAACTGTGTCTGCTCCTCCGGATATATTCTCCATGTGGACCCACCCTGCTTAGTGTCTTGAGAGGCAGACCTATAAGTATTACAACAACAATCCCTTGCCCTTTGACTTCCATTTGGGTTCAACCAGTGGGAGGCCCTGGAAAGAGACTGGAAAGAAGGAAGAAGATGAGGTGAAAGTATTTATCCTCCTGGTTCCCTCTTTGTTGGGGATGCTTAGTTAGTCACTACTTACATGCTAAGAACCTCTCTAGAAACACTCTTCTCTCTTGGTTCCAGGAAGGTCTCCTTATTCTTGGCCCTATCTTGCCCCACAGAACTGCACTTTTCCTTGAAGCTTTCTCTAAACCCTTCCCACATCAGTGTAATCAGCTCTGTTGCAAAACTTTCCTCAGATCACCCAGACTAGGTGAGATTCAGCCAGAGCCCTGCCAGGAAGAGGCAGGTACACTCAGACAAGGTTTTCATCTTCTTGATGGACCTCAAAACTATGCACCCAAGACTCAACACATATCTGAGATGTTGACGGAATCAGATGGGATTTACTTGTTTTAAGCACAAGCGCCATATTGATATCATTGTTCAAATGATAAAGAAACAAGCAAGCAAAGTGATCCTGTTCAATAGATTTATTGTTTTTGGGAGGGACTGGATCAATTCAAAATTAAGTGCAAATTAAATGTAGAGGAGCAAGATTTGAATGATGCTTTCAAATTACTAAATTTTACTTCCATTAACAGAGTACTCTAGAGAATAATAATAATTTTTAAAAAAACAGAATGGTTAGAGGTCAGCCTGTATTAATTGGGTAAATTTGCCTATTTTCATTTAATGTGATATTAACCTGAATTTATTATCATCCCATGTTGGATAAATTGAGTTATATGATCTTATATTAATTTTTACTGACAGTCCTTTGGATAAATTAAATTATGTATAATTTATTAATTATATTAATTATATTATATTAATTATTAAGTGTACAATTAAATTATATATATACAAGCCCTACTGTTCACTTACTTAATAATATAATATAATAATTTCTACTGTACAACTTATCAGTGCCAATAATGTATATCATTCAAATTCTGATTTTTACTCTCCCAATAAACAAACAAGCAAGCAAACAGATTAATACGTTAAGTTTTAAAAAGATAGCCTGATGTTAAATAATGTATATGTTATACATATAGAACATATAACTGGAAATATATATATTGGTTATAGCAGTTAAATGCAAGACTTATGTGGCTCATTGAGTGCTAATTATTATTTTCTCTTGCAACACATTGTGGCATTTCAGTGAACTATTTTGACATCAAGGCATTCCTAAGTATAGGCAGTAGGCTCCTATTAATATAGTAGCATATTTTTAGCGTAGGCTTTAGCTTTTTAAAGCCACACAGCTCAAACTGTCCCCTCATAGAAAAAAAAAAATACCATACTCGAGCATAATCCCATCTGTATGTCTACCTGAGTCCTTTAGCTTATAAAAAGAGTACTCGACTTATATAAAGATAAATATATATTTAATTTCGGCAAGATTCTCCACAGTAAATGAAATCTCATAAAACAGAAAAAAATTTTGTCTATTGGATTTACAAATGTTCTTGCCTCTTCAAAAGGGTCTCAGAAGCCCTGGCACAGCACAAAAGTGACATGAGTATTTGAAGAAAAGACGAAACTGTCGAAGATTCCAAAGCACACGTGACAGAATGTGCTGTGGCGAGGAAGTCATGACAGTGGGCTCCCAAATGGGATCTGTTTGGTTGACATTTCTGTGTGGTTTGCGCGTGTGCGTGCGTGTGTGTGGTTGTGTGTGTGTGTGTGTGTGTGTGTGTCTACTCAGACAGCCAGGGTAACAAGTAGGACAAGTTCTCCCACAAACAAACTCAACACTGTTAATCAATCACTCTTTGCACTTTGAGAATTCACTTCCTCCTGAAAACCACTTATGAAATGAACCATTTTTCCTCTTTAGATTAGAGAACTGGAACAGAGGGAATCAGCACACTCATGGTTACATATTGACATCTGGAGACAATGGAATGAAAAGCAGCAGTTCTTGCCGATAGATAATCATTCAGTTCTGTGGAGTGCAGATAACAGAGTGAGACACAAGCCCTTAATCACCAGCACTCACTTGTTTGGCTTCGCTTTCTACTTCGTATAATAAAGTCGATGGCGGCGCCCTATATGCTTCACAAAAACCAGAGGCTAAGTCCGTGGCCATCTCGATCCTAAGCAAATCCAAAAAGTAGAGAGCAAAGAAGACCCTGCACCACAAATGCCATGCACATTTATGGAGCCGCTGTGTCCCTCCCTTGAATGTTATTTACTTTCCCATTACACCAGCTTTTCTCCAAGTGTATGACGGATGCTCCTTGACAAGGAATCCTTCTGGGGGAAATATCTACACAAAATAAAATACAAACAACATATTCACAGGTGTTGCTTATCTCCAAATTGCTCCAAATTGCAAATCTCGGAATTGCTCCAAATCTCCAGATCCTTCTCAGATCTACCCTGTTGCTCGGCTCTAGATTTGGGGGAGGATATCATAAGCTGCTAGTTCAGAATTCACCATTCACCCCCTGCCCTTACCCCAATCGCTCGCCTCTTTAGTAAACACCAGGAGTCAGTTATATCAAGCTCATTACCTGATCTCCAGCAGTGTGGAAGAAAACAGGGGAGAGTGGTGGGGAAGACCATGAGGATGAAGCCTAAGGACACGACCGATTAGTAGCAGCTGATTCCCTGACGAGCGTACGGTGAGAGCACGGCAGGAAACAGCAGTCACACTCGAGATACCTGATGGGCTGGAAACATTTTGGGGTAGAAGCAAAGAATTCTACGCAGTGCAGTTTCGAGGAATTTGCTAGGCTCACAAACACAAACTAATTTCTGTTCTTCAGGGACGACTTTTGTTCATCCTCACAAGGGTAAAGCAGCAAATATTTAAAACTGAAAGTTGGCTAAGATGTGAAAAACTCAACCTACTCTACCTTGTCCTCATTTTACAGAGAAGGAAATTAGAATTCTCAGAAACTGGTAACTGGTTAGAATGCAGTCAGCTGCTTTTGTTTTGTTTTGTTTTGTTTTGCTTTGTTTTATTTAAAAAAGGGGGGGGATAGAACCTAACTCACTCATTTGTAACCAAAAGCTAATGTCCAACTATATCTGATATATTAAATATTAACAAGTGAGACTGATAAGTGAATAATGAGCTTGGTCACTCTTTTTACCTGAGGTGAAGGTTAAAATCTGGTGCTCAGTATATTCATTATTTACTATAAATCAAGACTTCATTGTTGGGTGCTATTTTTGATCATTCAACAATATAGAAAGTGCTAGAGGACAAGTTTGAGAGGCTTCCCAGATCCCATTTCAATGAACCTGTTGCTCCAGAATCTGGGGATGCTCTGGCCAATAGCCTTGGTTGCTCAGCCATGCCCTCTGCAGCCATATTGGATCCTGATGCAAAAGGCAAAACGTGTGCCCCTATAATCACATATCAAAATATCCACCCCCATGTTTTGAACCAAGTGGAATATTTAACAGAAGCCGATCGGTTGGGAAAAAAAAGAAAAAAAAAAAAAGACAAAAACGAAAACAAAACATGACTATAAACAGAACCTTGCTCTGCCCAATCTATTTGCGCCCCAGTATTAATTGTCAAAAACCTACCCAGTGAAGACTTAATACCGGTGAAGGCCTGAGAACCACTGTCTAATTGGAAATGACTGTTTCCATTACAGGGTCATCAAGCAAACAACAGATTGGCTTTATTTAAATTTGATATTTTGCTCACTTGCACTTCTCCACATGAAATTTGACTTTGAAAAATATCGCCTTAAAACATCAGTTATCTTGATCCCTGAGTTTTGGATGCCCCTTCAATTCTGCACTGAGAACATTGTTTTACCCACCCAACACTCTGAACCTTTAGAAATTGCCTCCGTTGTGAAGAACTGCCTCACCAAGGTCATGCTCTTCTCAAGGGACCCACTCCCAGTAGCTGATCAATGTGTAAGGAGCCCGGCCATTCAAACCCAATGGGAGTCGGCCCTGAGGGGTCATTCCAGGTCCAGGGCTCCCCACAAGATTAGCCAGAGCTGACGTGGGGACTGGGTTTCCCCGGATTTTTCCTTCTGCCCACCCCTGCTTTGTTCCCCTGCCATCCACAGGCGTTGACCTCCAGGGTTCTTCATAAAGACACGCTGCACACCAGCCTCCATCTTCTAGGATGATTCTCAGAGAACCCTATCTATAAAAATTATCAACCTGGATTAGCTAATTCTGAGCACATCCCAGGTTCCATGCACGTTTATAGACATTTTTATTTTACCCTCACAATAGACGAGTAAGGTACAACATGGAAATTTTGTTGAAGGTATTAACATCAATTATACACAATGAATTTTTTCCCCCAATGGATAAAGTAACAAGAAAAAATCCACATGAAACCAACGTGCTGTGTCGTGACACCACACAAGTCAATGTTCTTCTTTTCCTCACTGGCCTGAGTATCACAAAGACCTTTCACCTCATGAAGGCTCATACGTGTAGTCCAGATCACACTCTTTAAGAAAGTAGAGAAGGATTTAATACATAATGGGTTTCAGTTCAAAATGTTTCAAAATCGACTTAAAATTCACCAAGCAATACACCTCAGCTACTTAGAAAGTTTAGAATTTTCATTTTATTCTCTGATGATATTATGGATAAAAAGTTTTTAATTTCATTTAGTAAACATTAGTAATAGTGTTTCAAAATGTCGGTGTGTCCTAACCTCAACTTTTCTACTTATTCTGACATGGAATACCATTAGAGACTGTAATAGTGTACAGTTACCAGTGATCATCTCAATATATAAAAAAGCTAATATACTTGTCAACTCTAGTAAAAATATTCTCACTCAAATCAGGATATTCACTGTGCATGGTCCAGTGTGGGGCCCCACAAATTCATGGGAGCTCTTTAGAAATGCAAATCGCCTATTAGAAATTGCTTCAGTGAGTACGGTTCTCTTTTTAAACTCCTTTTTGGTCTGGATCATTTGTGAAATCACATTTCTGAACTCACCATGGTATGTCTTTTCTTTCTACAGTTATGGCCCCCATATTTCTAAGCATACTCTATTTTATATTCAGGTCTTTTAGTGTTCTGGTTCATAGGAAATGGTGCTATTTATTTATTACAAGATCTCACATTTGTTTTATCCATCACAAGCTAATGTTTATATGAATTAGGCCCTAGAGATGTAATAGCATCTTTAAAAAGCTGCCCCAAAGACAGAAAGCTGAGAACCAAAAGTGGAATAAGAACCAAGGTGCACAGTCTGATTTTCCAAGTTCATATTTCTTGCATGTAACGATATGAACAGCTTAGAATCCACAGTCTACTTCTAATTTTCATTTTACTTATCTATTTTTTAAAATAGCTCTTAGGTGCAGGAGAATGTGCAAGCCACAGCAATGACTGGGTAGAGATGTCTCTTGCCTATGCCAGGAGTAAAAGCTGACTTAGTCAAGCTATTGCTCTGTGTTTACCTGCTCTGAATTTCACATCTCTCAACCCTTTTTTCAAAACAACAATGATATTTAAAATCTACAGCATTTCATTGGTTGATTTTTGAACTCTAACTGTCCCCCTAAATATAATACTCTTCAACAAAATATTCTGAATAGGTAGCTAGCACTTACATTTATCCTAGTCAAGCATTAGAAAGACCCAGGTACAACTCAATTTTGTGAACTGAGAAAGTTAGCAACTTGCAAGCACCTGGTTTACCTGGGAGCCTAGCATGATGTCAAAGAAAATCCATGTAAACAAGTCATTTACTGAGTTTTTTTGTTTTTGCTTTCTTTTTTTTTTTAAGATTTTATTTACTTAATTGAGAGAGGGATAGAGAGAGAGAGAGCACATGTAAGCAGAGAGAGAGAGAGAGAAACAGGCTCTACACTGAGCAGGGAGCCTGATGTGGGGCTCGATCCAAGGACCCTGGAATCATGACCTGAGCAGAAGGCAGCCGCCTAACCAACTGAGCCACCCAGGCACCCTGCTTTCATTTTGTTTTGTTTTACCGTGCCTTGTAAAGTACTAAGCCCAAAGGCCTCAAAGACCAGTCCTTGCCTATGGTCTTGGAGCATTCAATATTAACTAAAAGGCTTTCAACAAAATGTAGGGGTTAAATTATTAGAGTGGCAAACAACTTTATAAAATGGTAAGCTAAATGCTCATTTCATTAAAGTGGTAGGGCTTTATATAAGGACCACATTTTAGGTTATGGCCTTCTAGTGTATTAATTAGAGGCTAGAGTGGGGGGGGGTAGTGTTCAATAGAAATAAATTCAGTGGAGATATTTAAGTGAAGAAATTCACCTTTACTCTTACAACCTCAACATACTTCAGCTGTACCCAACTGATGTCAGTTAGTACAAAACAATAATCTGTATTGGAAACCAACCATCATTACCATAATAGCATCATGAAAAATGCTTTACTTGACACCTTCACCAACAGCTGGCCATCTGTTCTGTTTTCCATACCATTTTGACCATTGTTCACATTTCAAAGACTCTCACTTTTAACAAGTAGCTCACTTAAAGTAACATCAGAGTCTCTATGAAGCTAATGGATCTATGACATAGTTGCCACTGAGTTCCCAGATTGTCCATACCAAAATACAGCTTATGATGTGTGTGCCCCTGCCCAAACATGTTTCATATGCCAGAGGATGTTGAAATGATGTCCTGTTGGCACAGGCTCTGTTTACCACATTGCCTTGACTTCATGAGTTGGGGCACATTCTATTTGGGTTGTGCAAGCCAAGGTCATCATTGCATAAAAGCAGGAGCCCACAAGCTGCTATTTCTTAGGTGACCTGATAGTCTCTGTTCACAGCAAAGGCTGAGCGAGAGTTATCCTGGGTCTCTTTGGGACGTGGCAAAGCCAACTTACTCAGAGTTCCTTGGCTGAATCCAGGAAAAAAAGTCAGCTACTAAGATGAGTCACTATTGAGCAAAAACCTTGTCTGCAACTCTCTTTAGAGGTTACGTGCTCTTCTAAAATTACATATTTGGATTGATATATTAATGTCGCTGTATTGTAGTTGCCTAGAGACAACTTGGAAGCCACTGAGTTAGATGATGGGGTTCTCTGTCACCAACTCTATCTTCTTAGGCACTGCACTTGACTTACGCCTTTCGCAAACAGAAACAGTGTTGCCCCTTCTCACCTGTGACAGAAGAAACATTTTATCTATTGGCTTCCTCATCCTCATTAGAAGATACTTAAACTCAAGGGTCCATTCTTCACTTGGCAACATCCTCTCATGAGGTTTAATATATATGTGAGTCATTGGGATTGAATATTGTCACTTGGAGGAGACTAAAGGGACAAAGTGACAGGAAAGGGAAGACAAGAAGAAAAATGTGAAGACAAGCATTGTGAATTATTTTTGTCTTTCTTTATTCATTCTTTCAACAACTTTAACAGCTATCACATAAGATGTTTGGAGTGAAACTCTAGGAAAAATGAAGATACAGAAGGTGAACTTCTGTTCTCAAGGAGATGCTATATATAACTTAAAACAGTAAGATGTTACTAACAAAGTGGGTGTGTGGTCTGAGAAAGAGGTGTTGCCTATGGCTGGTAGGATCAGGAGGGACTCTTCAGAAGAGTTTCCATGGTCTGTTCCCCAAAACAGCATAACTCTTGAATGTCTGGAGGTAAGAAGGGTGGGGGGTGTGTTTTGTAAGCCAAGGCACAGAGGTAGGGAATTGGTAAGCTAAGATCTAAATGAACAGTTGGCTCAGGAAAGACTCTAATGGCAACAGACAGAACATGGAGGAAAATATTTCCATAGCTAAGTTAAAGATGGTGGCTAATGTGACAGCATGAGACGGGAAAAGCAACCCGTGGGTGTGAGGAAGAATGGGAAGGAGGAACAACAGATGTGGTGGCAGCATGGACTGGAGCAATGAGGGGGAGGTGTTGCCAACAGCAGTGCGGAGCCCCTGAACCTGGCTGGGTGGGGGTGGCTCTGAGAACAGGAAGTGTAACACCAAGAAAAGAAACTGATGGAACCTGAAGACTGAAGAGAAACAAGTGCACGTCTAATTTTTTGTATTATATTTAAATGTGATTACTCTCAGGTGGTAATGGACTATCCAGGTCAAGAGGGCCCTTAGCTATCTGTCATTAAGGGACATAAAATCAGGGTTTTTTAAGTATCAGAATGTGAGAGTTTTACAAAGCACCATTTGAAACTGTGGAGCTAGAAATGATTGTTTTGGTCTCAAATAAGGCCATGTCTATTTATTACCATGACTCAATATTTTTGCTCATTTATCATTGGATCAAAAGGGATGAAAGAGAGTTCCACTTCAGAGATGACATTAATATACTTTTTCCTATTCTTTCTGCTAAGTACGACTGAAAACCCTTGGACATTACACATAAGACTAACAGAAGAGGACTCTTAAAGGTAGAAAGAAAAGGGTAATGGGCTATGGGCCTTGGGACCAAAGCAACATAAAAAAATTGAGTTTTCATGGGGGTGGTGGGCTTATGCCTCACATTCCCCAGATTTGGAGCTGAAGAACCCAGCAATCTAGAAACACCAGTGAACATAGGCAAAAGAAACTTCAATCAAAGTCCCTCTCTCTAGCCAAAGAACCAAGAAAGAGGTTGCCTAGCAAGAAAGAATGCTTTTCGGCAATAACTACTCTACTCCAGGCAAAAGCTACAGAAAATACTGTGGCCCTACCTCCAGCCCCAAAAGCAAAGGCTGATAGGGAAACTTAGACCTCTACCCTCACCTGGCAGTAATGAGGTCACATGAACCCCACTTCTCCTGCTAAAGCACTGTCAAAAAAAGTCATCTGAAACAGAGGATATAAATTAAGATCCGGATTCTTATAACATTGTACCCCAAATGTTTGTTTCAATAAAAAATTCGTTTATCATAGGAAGAACCAGGAAGATTTCAAAATGGTGGAAAACGAGCAACAGAGAACACTGAAATGATAGAGGTGCTAGAATTATCTGACAAAAATTTTAAAGCAGCTATCACAATAATAACAATAATTAATAATAATAATAATAAATGCTTCCATGAGCAATAATAAAGATGTTTAAAATGAATGGAAAAATGAAAGTCTCAGCCAAGAGATAGAAGATAAAACAAAGAGCCAAATGAAAATTTTATAATGAAAAATTAGTAACTGAAATTTTATTTAAAAAAATTTTTTTTAATAACTGAAATTTTAAATCTCAGTGGATTGGCCCAAGAGCAGCATGGAGGGGACAGAGGAAAGAATTAGTAAACCTGGAGATGGAACAATAGAAATGACCCAGTCTGAAAAACAAAGATGAAATAAATGGAAATCTTAAAAAAAAAAAAAAAAAACAATAACAACAACAACAACAACAAAAAAACTTTTTCCAAAAATGAGGGAGAAATTGATAATACTGAAAAAGCACCAATGAAACAGAATTATCATCATACACAAAAATATATTTGGGAGGATTAAGCAATATGACATCTTGTCTGTGTGTGTGTTTTAAGTGAACTAAAAGACTTGCAATATGAACATGAGTAGTAACTGTTATATAGCCTTTAAATTTGAACATAGTTATGCAACATGGGGCAGCACCTTCCCTTTTTCTTTCCTCTCAATTAAATGATCTAATTAAAAACCTTCCCAGATAGAAATCAAGTATACAAAACGTGCCTGACAAAGTGGCTTTCCTTCTGAAATGTTAAACAAAAATAAATGGCCTTTTATGGTGGATTAGGATGAGCAAGAAAAGTGGGTAATATATGTTCTCATTTGAACCACAGGGTTACTTCAGTGTTTATAAATTAATTCCTTCTTGCAAAAATACTGTCCTGGTGTTCTTAGGTATTATCCATCCTGTTCTACTTTCCAGTTCTCCTCTATCATGTCCATCATATTGAGACAGGCTCCAATCTGCTCTCCATGCTGCAAGCTCACTGAAAAGGAATTAGGGCCTCAAAGCCTATAGGGCCTACAAGAGTTGGCCACCACAGGGAACCAGTGTCCTAAACTCCTACTACTCTTATCCTCACATGTTCTGCTACTGATACTGGGTCCTCCTTGGTGCTCTTCAAACACATTAGCATGTTTCTACCTCAGGACCTTTGCACATACTTTCATTCTATCTGCAATGCTTCTCTCCTGATTATCCACATGACTTGTTCATTTCATGTAGGCCCCTGCTCAAATGCAACCTTCTCAAGAGATCATTTCTGAGTACCCTACCTCAACTAGCACCCTGTTCCCCATCACTCCCTCTCCATTTATTCCATTTCATTTATCAAGAACACTGATGTGTCATTATATAATTATTTTGTTGTTGTTGTTCACAACACCAAAATGGAAGCACTGCAAGAACAACTTTTGTTTTTCTGACTGTGGCATCCCAAAGTCTAGAACACAACATGTAGCACACAGTAGGTGCTTGATAAATACATGGTAATAAATGAATTAATTTAATACATCCACATACTATGACTGATCTCTCAAAAATGATTCTTTATGGTTTTCGAACAACTTATGAAAAGGATGCATAATTTCCCCTACAGAACACAGATGACATTTCAAGTGTCCCAACAGGTGACACAAGATCCTTGACATGTGCAAACCATTTTTCCCCAGTTTTTTTTCTTTCATTTCCACCTTAAATAAATCCTCCAGTTAAGCTCGCTCATTGTTTCCCGGCCTTGTCATGCTCATAACTACCTAGTAGGGTGACTAGCTATCCTACTTTGTCCACAATTGGGGAGTTTTCTGGAACACAGAATGTTCATCTCTGAAACTGAAAATGTTCCAAGCAAACAGGGATGACGTGGTCACTCTGCTACCGTGACACCTTACTCTTCCCTTTGGCTGCCAGGTTCCCTGTTCTTTCCTTTACTTGCCAAAGGCCCCTGTTTTTTATGACAACCAACAAAAGCTTCACATCCTTGGCAAAGCCCTAGCAGTCTCTGCCACACCCTGTGATGTCTGCTCTACTATACTCAGTAGCAATTCTTGTTTATTATTTTATCAAATATTATTACATATTTTTTTCTTTTTTTTCTGCATCCTAAGGGATCTTTCACTTAAATTCAATTTAATTAGCATGTACTGTATTATGTTTCAGAGGTAGAATATAGTGATTCATCCATTGCATTTGACACCCAAGGCTCGTTACATCACATGCCCTCCTTAATGCCCATCACCCAGTTACCCCCATCCCACCACATGCCTCCCCTCCAGCAACCCTCAGTTTGTTTCCTGGAGTTAAGAGTCTCTTATGGTTTGTTCCCCTCTCTGATTTTATCCTCTTTTATTTTTCCTTCCATTCGCCATATTCATCTGTTTTGTTTCCTAAATTCCACATATGAGTGAAATCATATCATATTTATCTTTCTCTGACTGACTTATTTCACTTAGCATAATACCCTCTAGTTCCATGCATGTTGTTGCAAGTGGCAAGATTTCATTCTTTTTGATGGCTGAGTAATATTCTATTGTCCATATATGGTATATGGGCGTACACACACACATACACACACACATGCCACACCTTCTTCATCCATTCCTCGGTTGATGGACATCTGGGCTCTTTCCATAGACTGGCTACTGTGGGCATTATGGCTATAAACATTGGGGTGCACACCCCTTTGAATTACTGTGTTTCTATCTTGTGGATAAATAGCTAACTATGTCTGCTTCATTTATATAAAAATTGTCTCTGCAATGGAATTTACCTCTAAAGAGCAGGAACTATATTTCATTTTTTTATATGTCTTCATCTAGCACGGTGCTTGAAATGTCATATTCAACAGTTATTTATTATTGTGGATGGATATATTCTATCTTTGGAAAGCTATCTTAAATGCAAGCATAATCATCTGGTAGGCTGCTTAGGGAAAGGGTGAGGTAGGATTTAAAAAACCAGGATATATGATTTGGGCGGATCAAAAAAAAGATTATTTTGATTTAAAATAATAGAAAAAGTACAGATTTGGACTGAGCCATCTCTTTGTAAAGATACCTGGTGTTCCTTCCTTTGTTCCATGCTGAATATTACAAATCCGTGAAATGCCCCTATGGATAAAGTTTAAATTGGCATCTGCACTGCCAAAATATGTGGTAAAGAGGGAAAAATCTAATGAAATATCTTGATGACTTATAATACACCATGTTTTAATATTTGGCAGCATCCTAACGACCAACTGAGGTTTTCACTTTTCATCTAGCTATTTTGGTGCTGTGTAGACACAGGCCAAGAACTGGAACAGTAGGAAAATTGCCACAGTAATGCTGAATTTTACTGGCTTAGCAATGAGGGGAAACTCACATATTGCTTGCCAGAAAAATAACTGGCTTTAGTTGGTGCTATTAGTCTCACGCTTTTTAGGAGCACTTAATTTAAAACAAAATTGTGGGCTTAACTCCTACCCTAATGTTTTGAGACTGCTGTAATAAGCAAATGTTCAAAGTGTTCTTTATCCAACCAAGTGGCTGAGTTTCTTGTTCAAGCTCCATCTATAACAAAAAGATTTTCATTTGGTGAGCGGTGATCCCTGATTTAGCACAAGCAAACACATCACGATGCATTCAGGCTTACAGTGCAGAAGTCTCAGAGCGGTAAGGTTTAACTTGACAAAACAATCACTATGGAAAAATAACTTACAAATCACACTAGCCACCTAAATAGAAGCTCGGTTTCCTAACTGGCTTGTAATGGAAGCCCTGGAACAGTATGAGGGATTGTTAATAGAGGTTTAGAGTTACTATCTTATGTCTGTACCTTAACCATGAATTCTGGCCCACTGCTGTGAAGCGTGTACCACATCAACATTTGAAGGATGTTGGGATCAACCCCTTCCACACTCGGAGTATCTTAAAGACAATATTATATTTCACTAAGTATAAACCTTTGACTCTTCAGTAATTATGTTTTAGCTTTAATCTACATTTCAACTCCATCAGAGACATGGTTTACTTGGATAAGAGTACACTGGGAAAACATGGAAGGGGAAGTACTTCCTAAAAGGACTGAAATACTACTTGCAAGTATTTTTTTCTGTGAACTCTACCATGATTCCCTTCCTCCAGGTGAAACCTGATCTTTCCACAGGAGTGATACTACATCATGTATAATATTCCAACCTCAATGGTTATCTAATTGTCCTATTAACATAGCACTCTTTTTTTAAAGATTTTATTTATTTGTTTGACAGAGAGATCACAAGCAGCAGAGAGGCAGACGGGGGCGGGGGGTGGGGGGAGGCGGGAAGCAGGCTCCGCCCTGAACAGAGAGCCCAATGCAGGGCTCGATCCCAAAACTCTGAGACCTTGACCCGAGCTGAAGACAGAGGCTCAACCCACTGAGCCACCCAGGCGCCCCAACACAGCACTCTTGATACTCAAATACCATAGTCATTCACGGTGCATTTGTTCATCATACCGGCGCCTGCTAAGATACCACCGGATCCTCTTCATCATGGGGTTGATGATAAAGGAAATGAACACACATAAAGTAGTACTCACTACACTTTAATAAAGGCCTACTAGTTTCTAGACAATCTGTTGCATACTCTGAGGTATTATTTCTAACCCTTATGAAAACCTTACAATGTAGGTATTATTTTAACCATTTCACAAATGAGGAACATGAGTTTTTGCCTATCACTTAAACCTGCCGACCCTCAAACCACTGGTAAGTGGTGGACAGGGCCATACTTTCTGGCTCTCTAAATCGTCATTCCTTCCATTGTGTGCGGCGAAACTGCACTCAAAGAAGGTAGATAATGTATGCCTTTTGGACAAGATCTTGTCCTCCATGATATTATGTTGAGACAAGTCAATGGTTGCCTTCCTTTTTTACTGCGATAAGAGTATTTAATAAAAGATCTACCTCTCTAACACATTTTTGAGTTTTCAATACAGTATCGCTAAGTATAGGCACAATGTTGCACAGGTTTCTAGAACTAATTCATCTCAGATAACTGAAGTTTTATATCTTTTGAACAGGAACATCCCATTTCTCACTCCCTCCAGCTCCTGGCAACCCCCATTCTAGTCACAGCTTCTGTGGAGTTTGGTGTTTTAGAGATCATAGGAGTAGAATCATCCAGTCTTTGTATGTGACCGGTTAATTTCACTTTGTATAATGGCCTCAAAGTTCATTTTAACAAGACCAGAGATGCCCAGCACCATGGAGGCCATCATTCGGCAGAACATACTAAACGAACAGTCCCTTTAAATACACTCCATGTCAAGGAAACAGAAGCAAAGCCAAGCCAGGAGATGAATTTTCTGACGAATCTTGTCAACCTAGGGAACTAAGTTGGAATAAAGGGCTCATATGGGGCCTTTTATGGTATTAGATAGTCTGCTTTGTGAAGCCTGCGGCTCTTGTTTTATCATATACTGTAATTTGGTTTTTAAAAAATGCATAGTCGAGGTTTATATAATTGAATGAGAGCTATTGACTGAAATGATTGGAATGTCTCAGTAGCCATTGGTAAAATCTTACTGATTTCCATTTCCCGCTCTCCAGATAGACAGCGCGCAATTATAGGATGGGAATGAGTCAGCTCTCTTTTCTGACTGTAGTGTCTCTTCATTTTTACAAGGTCAGCCTAATAAATAACATTCCTAGAAGTGAAACTTAGTTGCATGGAATTAATGATAGTGATAAATGTGTTTCCGACAGCTACTGTATCACTTAAACCAAAAATAATTTGAGAAACAAGAGAGATATATTTTTTTCCAAGTCAGAAGAACAAACAAGGAAACAAAGCTATTGCTTCCCTAGAGAATAGAAAACTAGTGTCAGTATCTAAAGACAGTCTTTTCTCTGAATTACAGGTTTGGGAAAATCTCTCTCTCTCCCCCAATGAACAATTTCTACCTCCTGTTTTGGTGAGACAGTAAAGAAATATTGGTACATATTTAACATAACATTCTAATACCACTGATGATAGTTGTTAGAAAATGTGAGATTGGAAACTACCTTAAGTGGCAAGGTCGTTAATCACATATGCTCTAGTCACTCTGTCTTGCTCATTTTCTAGCTCCACTAACTATAAACCACATGAAGGACTTTGGGTAAGATTTTTCACCTTTATTTGCGTTCTTTTTTTTTTTTTTTTCACATGTAAAATGGTGACAACAGTACCTACTTCATTGGGTTGTTGCAAAGATTAAGTGAGCTCTCGTACATAAAGTACTCAGAACTGGCACATCGTAATACTTAGTAAGGTTATGATGTGAAGGACATGAATACACTTAGTAATGTGTAAATTATTCATTTCAAAAGGAAAAGTATCAATGGAGAATATTTAATATTATATTTGCCTTTTTAAAACTTCAGTTCTAAGCCCATGGGGTAAATAAACCTTAAGTCAGGATAAGGAAGCAATGGGAAAAAAGGGGAGGGTTAGGGAGGGGGGAACTTGAGTGGCTTAGAGAAGTTACATGCCATAACAAATATCCTAAAGTAGGAACAGTGTCTGTGACAAAGAGCATCCTTTGCTTTTTTATTGAATTAAAACCTGCTGCATTCAGCCAATCCAAGCTACACCACACCAGACCTCTGCTTTCTGATGTTCCATCTCTGCTTTAAAAAAAAAAAATCAGCTGCAAAATACATAGACAATTTACAAGTCTCAAAGATCGTATTTGTCCTGGAGTCTCCCAGCCCAGATGATCCTAATGGAGGACCCCGTTGGTGGAACATCATTAATCAGGCAGCCATGGCCAAGGAGGTGGGTGGCTGCTGATAGTTTTGGCCCATTGGAAATGGCTTTGGATGACTGCCAGGTTGTGTGTAAAATTTTGAAATGTTTGAAACAATACAGTCTTTACAATGTTATAAAATACTAGGGTGGTTAGAGTGGGCTGCAGACTGGCTCATGGCCAATAAAACCTCAGAATTCCAGTCAGCTGTAACCTGGAGTTTAATGTTGTCTGAGGTGTTCAAGGTCATCTCTCCCCAATGTCCTGAAGGTCAACCCAGTCTTTATAAAGCTGCCTCATTGAGCTACTGCTCCCCCAATCACCCGAGTTCAAAAATATTTTAGTCCATTTGCTTCCCCTGCACACCCCCAACCCCTGCACCACAAAAATCACTTTGAGAATGAATCTTAAAAGTCTTACTTAGGAAAAATTTTGAAAAAACTGAACTTGCTTTTTGTCTGTGCCCATTTAAATAGAACATGCTCACTGCTGACATGTCAATAAACTTGAAAAATAAAAAAAGAAATTGCCACTAATTCCATCACTTTTAGGAAACCAGATAGATTAATGGAATATTGCTTTGTTGTCCTGCTTTCAGCCTGCATTTTACATAATCTGTGATCATATTTTACGCATCCAGTTGGCCCTGGAACAACACAGATTTGAGCTGTGTGGGTCTACTCATAGGATTTTTTTCAATAAATACATGTATAAGGCTGTAAATGTATTCTCTTCTTTATTTTTAATAACATTTACTTCTCTAGCTTACTTTATTATAAGAGATATATAATACATATAGCATACAAAATATGTGTTGACTATATCTGTTATTGGGAAGTTTTCCTTCTGGACAGTAGTAGACTATCGGAAATTAAGTTTTGGAGGAGTCAATACTTTTACGTAGACTTTCAACTGTGTGGGCAGTTGGCATCCTTAACCCCTGCACTGCTCAAGGGTCAAATGTAATTAAAAATCATCTTCTCCCAAACTTTATATTTCAAAATTCTATTCTATGTGAATATAAATTATTTAATCACAAAAATAATGGCAGAACAATATTTTATTTTGTATTTAACCATTCTCATATTATGGAGGGCTTATTACGCTTTTTCTCTCCAAGACGGTGCTAGGTAGTGTTATTGTTTACATAGAGCTTTTCTGTATCTAGTATTATTTCCTTAGGATAAGTTCCCAGAAGTGAAATTAAAGGGTCAAGGGAGACAGATAGTTTTCGAGTCTTGGCAAATGTTGCAAAATGGCTTTCCAAACATTGTTTCCCTCAACTGACAGCCCACCAGTCAAGTTTGAGAGGGTATCCTTTCATTCCCTCATTGTCAGCAATAGGTAATAGCAAGTAGTCTTCTAAAAAACACAAATATGCTAATATTAAAGATGAAAAATTGTCTTGTTCCAAAAATGTACGTAGTGGTAGAACTAGGTAAGCGCTCAGTGTTGTTACACAGAAAAAATCACAGAACTACTTCATGGGTGATGAGTTTTTAGTATATTCTCCAAGCAAATTATTCTTCTAAGCAAAAGGGAATTTAATTCTGGGGCATCGCCATACAAATAAAACACTGAACACAGAGAATGTAAGATACAATGTTCCAGATAGAGAAGTAAAGACCGACAACGTTATGCAGAGGTACCCTATGTAGTGGGTAAGGCAACGAGTCTGGGGAAACTGTTGATAAATGCAGAGTACTTGAAAGGAACATTTGAGAAAGTGTAAAAGCAACAAATTAAGAACATTTTACAATTGTAACAGAGGCCTTGAATCAAGAAGAGGATGTTCCAGTAGTAAAAGTAACAGAGAAGTGAAAGATAGGACATGAAAAAAAGAAACACAAGAAAAATCCAGAGCTGTTCCAGAAGAGACATTTATTCACTCTCATTTTAAATAGCATGGTTAGCTTCATGGAGAGAACTGATATGACATCTACTGATATGACAAATAACTGTATAGTTAAACTTACCGATTTGCCATTCTAGAATGTTCTTTGGTCACATCCCCAGTTAATAAATCCCTTTATCCATGGGGGTTAGTGGGAATGCACCTTACTAACACGGTATAGATTTTGCTACTCACAAAAAAAGTAAAACTGATAAACACCTCCTATGAAATGTTGACACACTTTTGTCTAGATGTCCTACGAATTATGTTAATTTCCCTGGCCATGGTATTCCATGTTTGTCATTATTAGCTCTAAGAGGGAATTTCTTATGTTTATTCTTACTCTTTGCTTTTCTTCCGAAGGGCATATATTCTTTTGTAACATACCATATTAAGTACTGAGCTGAAGTGCTTTTAAGAAATGTTCATGGGATATCCGTATATTTTAATGTTTGTATTTAACCCATGTTCTTCAAATCTAAGGGTTTTCTCTGATTATGGTCAGTTCTACCTTTTTTCCTCATCTAGGCTCTGGGTGACATGTTTTTGTTTCCTTTTTTCTCTCTCAGGTTCCCATGATGCCCCCATCATCCATGAGTTTTTCTGTCTCTTATTGATAAAAATCAAGTACAACAGCTACTACCCACGATTCCTCCATTTTAAGCAAAATATAATCTACAAGGCAAATCAAGACTATATCAGATGTTCTGGTTTCAGCAAAACTAGACATTTTCCAGATGTTGGGCACTTGAAATCTTCCATCTGTAACATAGTGTGTCTTGATTTCAGTTCTGACGTCTGTTCCTTAACTGAGTACTTAACCTCTCTGTGCCTCAGCCAGCTCATCTCTAAAACACAGATAAAAATCATACTTGCCCCCACAGTGCTGGAGAGAATTAAATGAACAAATAGTGGAATGTTCAGAGCGATGCCTACACAGCGGAGCACACATGCAATGTGAGGTATCACACCCATCGTTACGAACAACCGCTCGGCTTACCCTCTCGCACTGATAGTGGTGCTCTTGCTCTGCTTTAAACCTCCCTCAAATGTTCTCCATCCTCACCCAATGGACTTCTGGAAAGCTGTGCACATCTTAGCCAGCGATGTTTCCCCTTACTGTTTCAGTTTGGACTATGTATACCATTCTATTTTAACCATAAATCCCAACCCACTGAGTCTCCTGACATCTGTATATATATATATATACATATATATATATATATATATATATATATGTATGTATATATATATATATATATAATTTTGCGAGCTACAATATCAAGTTTATTTTATTACCTAAATGCAACTATATAAATAAGAGAAATCTAGTGTAAAGTCCGTTGCTGATAAAATCAATGCTTAATTCATCAAGTATTCCTTATTGGGTCTTCAACTTCTTATTTTAGGTGAGCTTAAAATGATATTCCAGTGTGCCCTTATGTTGATAATACAATGCTAGGTGGGGTCATCTCGTGCAAATGACTGTTTTCACGTCTTGTGACTTATCGGTAATCGTCTATATCACAGATTTTCTATGCTATTGCTGAAACGTGCAAACATGCTTCCTTTCATTGAAACTCATTCCTACCCCAACATTTTAATGACTGTCCGTGCTTTAAAATCTCCTTTTAAAAAAAAATTCTACCATAATTCAGCAAAATGGTAGATTGACGACTGGTTGCAATGCAGCTGTGTCAAAAATAAACAGAGCTTTGAACTTAGTAAGCTTTGCTTTTTCCAAACTTCACTGTGTACATAAACACACCCCATGTCCCGTGTCCTCTCCACACTTCACACACATAAAATTACTCCCAATTAGGTGTTTCTCTATTTGCCTCTTTTTTCTCATCGTAATCATCCCCAGAGCTTAACCATCTGCACTCACTGCGCTGTCTGAAATCTTCTGCGCCGCCGAGCCTGTAGTCTTGAAGATTTTACGCTTGCAGCAGACTGACTCAGTAAGTACACTTTGGAAACTCTGGTGAACAGCTCAGCCCAATGCTGGTCTTGATGCCTGGCCAGCGGGCTCAAACAACAGACATAATAGCTAAATCTGTACTTCCATTCAGTTAGGAGGTTGCCAAGTTAGTTTTCCTGATACTGCACCTACAGTATATTCATCTCCCAATGTCTCAGACTCACTTCATTAACTTTGTGACATCAGGCTCTGATGTTATGAACTCAATTTTGCTAATATAAATGATACAGTACTATACAGAAATTTAAGAGGTTGTAACATTAGAAGTCTCTTCAAGATTCTCATAACAGTTAAAGAACAACGAACCCAAATTCCCAGAACTAATCCTCGCTGGGAAATAATTCCTTATATATAATCTTAAAGCTATGCTCCCTCCGCACAGCCCTCTGCTTCTGATTCCCATTTATGTGGCAAATAGCTTTTAATGATAGAACAGGGAAATATACTGTGGTTTCACACTTTCAGGGATTTTTATGGTCACTTATTCCTAACTAGGAGATAGAGACGCAGAGCAGAAAGATTTCTTTTGTTTTGTTTTTAAACCGGTTTAGTGCATTGTACCCTTCATCAAAAGGATATATGTGAGAAATACCACTATTCAAAGATCAACTAGTAGAAGAATGTTTTCTTAATGGCAAGCGTCTATTATCGGCAAAGCTTACCGCTGGATGGATTTACAAGCCTAGTGACTCAATTGGTTAGACTGACTAATTTGGAAACTCCAAGACACCGCCACGAATCCCCATCATGTACCATGAAGAATATGGAAAATGGATGCACTATTGTTTGCACAGAAGTAAGGAAAATTCGTCCAACGCCAATTATGCCTCCTAAAATGCAGCCCATCTCAAAAAGCCAAGTATAAGGAGCTTTTCTCACATGATTCAAATACCTCACTTTCTCTGTCTTCACATCCCCTCCGTCTGAGCTGAGCCAATGGCAGTAAGTGTCACGTGTTGGTTCACTTATGCAGAATGAGAACAACGTGGGTGGGACCAGGAAGCTACAAGGTCAGCCTGCCCGGATGCACCTCCTGGCTCTCCTGTGACTTAGTGCATGGCTGTGAACAAGTTAGGTAACAGCGCAATGTCTTAAATCCCTCTCGGTAAAATGGGGAAAGCAGTAGCAGAGAGCCGTGGTGAAGATTCAGTGGTGTGCTGCACGTGAAGCCATCACACGCTTCCTGCTTAGTAAATGTAGACAGGTGATAGATGATTGATAGACAGATAGACAGATATAAAATTGTGATTAAGATATCCTTCCAGCTGAATATATACAGAAACAAAGCAATGGAGAAATAATCGTCCGTAAACCTCTCTAATGTTAATACTGATCCTACCTTAAATTGATTTCTCCCATACCCCATCTTCAAAATCTAGAGCCTCTCTCCATCCTTAAGAACGTAGGTGTGATGCAGGCTTCGTTGTCATCCTGAGCATCGGTACATGGACGAAGTAGGGAAGTACATTGTAGTAATTATTGCTGATCTTGGCCCGGGTCTTCACATGACCCTGTATTCCTAGAAAAGTCACAAACCTTTCATTTGTAGTATGTCTTCTTTTAAATCTGCCTTTAGTATCTCACCAGATCTTTTAGATCACCAGATCACCAGATCACCCAGCCCAAACGCCCCCTCTTCCGCGAAGGCAAAGGGTTTCAGGTTTTCCATCATGCTTGACTGAAGTGCTTAAGGGACTCCTTCCAACACGATTCGTGGCTTTTATAGGCACACCCTTTGCAGCCTGTGGAGTAAGCCCCCAAACAGTAGGGTCTGCCTGTGTCCCCCACGGGAGCTGATCACAGAGACCGTGGGGAAAATCTTCTATAGATTCTCTAGGTATTGAATTAAAGCACAACCAGGCAAGTAGCATACCAAAACGGTATAGAAGGATGGCCAGGATGGAAACCTAAATGGCTGGTCGCTATTTCAATGGGGCAAGCGTTTCTCTTTCACTAGGGATGCCAGATTCCTCGGTTTGGATACACACATGTGGCCATCATTATCAATTTTTCCCCCAGGTATTTCCTATGCTATTTTTATTTACTGCTTATTTTATGCTAATATTCAAACAGTGTCAAATAACTAGAAAAAACCTTAACCAAATGATAATTAAAATTTTAATTCTTTTTTTTACAGATCATTAATTTTTAATGGATTACCTTTAATAGAAAAACATAGAAATTGTATCAAACAAAGGCATACTCACATTTGACGGTTATATATTACATTAGCATTTTCTATGTATACTTTCTGATATTCATTAATAAGTTTTACTCTCTCCAGGACAGTATGAGGCCTTACTAAGCAGAGTTAAAAAATAAATAATAAAGAATTGGCATTAAAGTTCAGAGAAAGTAGAAGTCTACAAAATGACATATCAAATGAAGACTAGAATTCCTACAGCCTCCTTACTGCTATCTCCCCACCAAAAGAGACAAAAGACTAAGGGGGGAAAAAAAGCAAATAGAGTGAAAGAAAATGTTAGTGGAAAATATTTCAGATGAAAGACTTTAGGGAAAAAATAATGTTCTACATTAATGGGAGAATAAAAATTATAAAATTGTATTACTTTTATTATCACACACTAAACACACACACACCCACACACACATTAGAATTATTCAAAGAGAAGAAATACAAGGGGAGGGACCTAAACATAATAATATTCAAATATAGTAAAATCTTTTTTTTTTACTTTTTTTTTTACTTTTTTTTTAATTAATTTCATTTCTTTTCAGCATAACAGAATTCATAGTTTTTGCACCACACCCAGTGCTCCATGCAATGCGTGCCCTCCATAATACCCACCACCTGGCTCCCCCAACCTCCCACCCCCCGCCCCTTCAAAACCCTCAGGTTGTTTTTCAGAGTCCATAGTCTCTCATGGTTCATCTCCCCCCCCAATTTCAAATATAGTAAAATCTTAACCAAAATTAAATTGAAAATGACTTAATTAAAATTTTTCCAACATTATTGCTGAAAATCTTTCTAAAATAGATCACTTTTCTTTGGTCTCTTATTAATGCTTAAAAATGTGAATTGCAGGGGCACCTGGGTGGCTCAGTGGGTTAAAGCCTCTGCCTTTGGCTCAGGTCATGGTCCCAGGGTCCTGGGATCGAGCCCCGCATCAGGCTCTCTGCTCAGCAGGGAGCTTGCTTCCCTTCCTCTCTCTGCCTGTCTCTCTGCCTGCTTGTGATCTCTGTCTGTCAAATACATAAATAAAATATTTTTAAAAAATGTGAATTACAAATTATGTAAAATTTTAATTCTTAAAATTACAATAGGGTAAAAAAGATCCAAAGTGTCTTAGAACTACATTTGTGCCTCTCATTATGGCTATTACGGGATCTCTTTTTCTACCATTCCAAATTTCAAGGAAAAATTGTAATAACCATCCATGTTGGATTCACGAGAGCTCAGGCTTGAATGATGCGGGCAAGGTTTGCTCAGAATGGATGTGGCGCATCCCAGAATGAACATAGCAGAATCTTTTCTCAGACAGGTCTCACTTTGCCCTCCCAAGATCCATGGGTCGTAATTTATTCCTAATGCAGCTAAATGGGGAGAAATGAAATGGGGGGGGGGATATTGATGGCAGGTATTCTGTTCCTGGCAGGCGTCTAATTCTATTTCCTGTTTGAGATATCATTTTATTTCCATTTTCCCTAACTGTAATATGGGAACTTTCCATAATAAACAGTTCTTTAATTTGCCACTTCTTTGATTGGCATTTTTTAAATTTTTTTTTCAAGGAGTCTACCGGCCATTCCTTCACAAAGTTGCAAAAATAAACGAAAACACTGAACCACATGCCGTTGTTGGGCAGAATTTTCTGAATTTGTCTTGAAGCCAAGAGAATTTATTTGACTGTCTGGGGAGCACGGAGGCAGGTCTCTTATTCTCAAAGAGATAACCAAAGTTGCTTGAACAAATGGTTCGTGTTAGCTGGAGAAAGACATTGAATCTAAACCATGTGCCTCTGGACCTTGTGGTTTCAAGTTGAACCACAGGCAGTGAGAAGAGCTGTCGGTCTCAAGGCTTGATTTCAGCCACGTTCACGGGGAAGAGAAAACTGTCAGTGCCACCATGGTGTTGTCTTAATATGGAGACCCGAGAGGTCCTTCGTCACAGGCGCGTCGGTGGTGGTGCGAAGAGTAAGAGAGAGGTCCCAGACAGCATCCGGCGGGACATAATGGAGATGCATGACTTTCCCCCGTGGGCCTCCGTTCACAGTAAAGGCAGCAAACCAGAGCCTTTCTGAGGAGCAGAAAACAACTCAGGGAGGCAAAGGGACATAAAAGTCTGGCGTCTTCTCACAGCTAACATAAAGATAAAGGAAAACATCCTAGAAGAATTAGTTTAGAGACCCAAGGCGGATAAGGTTACTAGACCAGAAAAACAAGAAAAATTCCTAAGCGGTACCATTTATCAAACTGCAGAAGCGTTGTGGGGACGGTCTGAGGGAATATTAAGAGCTCATTTAGGGCACAAAGGTGAGAGACTCATTTAACCACAGACAAGTGGGGCTTCCTCCATGAACACAGGCACGCCTTAACCAAGCCATTTCCCATTAGCAATTGAGACTCTGGAAGAAGGAATAGGGTTTGGTTTTAAGTCATCTCACAACTAGAAAGGATAGTAACGATGTTTTCTGCCTCGTCTGCCCTGCCTTCTGTTCAAGGGCTTCCTCACCTCACATGGGTTTATTTTAAGCTGCCAGCAGGTCCATCAGTTTGGGCAAAGGAACAAGGAGCAGCAACAACAAAAATTTAGGTCAACCTTTATCACAACTAATGCTAAATCTTCAAGTAGTCAATTAGCATTAGTAGAAACGGTTTTAGTCTCCCATGAAATGTCCTAAATTTACTATTGTGATATACACGAAATTAAAATCAAATATAACTAGAAAATAGACTAGGTGAATTAGGTTTAAAAAACATAGGGTGCCTGGGTGGCTCCATTGGTTACGCATCTGCCTCTGGCTCAGGTCATAGTCTCAGGGTCCTGGGATGGAGTCCCACATTGGGTCAGGGGGAAGTCTGCTTCTCTATCTGCCCCTCCCCCTGCTTGTGTGCTTTCTCTCTCTTCAAATAAATAAATAAATAAATAAATAAATAAATAAAATCATATGTAGAGAGAGAGTTATATATTATCATATATATATAATATCATATATATAAATCATATATATGTAGCTATAGAGGAAAATGGACATGTACACAAATATGCATATCACATATTCATGAATATACATGACTTTCTCATATACACACACATATATTACATATTCATGTATATCATGAATATACATGACCATCTCATATACATACTCATGAATATGATATACACATTCATGTATATCATGCCTATACACACACACACACAAGATGCGAATTAATACAAGGTACACTTCACACTCAGAATCAAGCAACTTTTGGGGAGCTCTGATGTTTTACAGAACAGAAGGGATAAACTGGAATGACTTGTAAACATTTAACTCGAGTTTGCTTTCAAGAACTTCCTTAGACTGAGATAAAGCAGATTCCACTCGACCCCAACAGAAGTACCTGTGAGGTGTGCACAAATCACCTTTCACTTCTGTCGTCTGTTTTACCAAGAGATGGGCTCACTGAAAAAAACAGACTGTCCTGTCAAGAGTGCTGAAAAAAATCCTTTAAGGTGAAAAACAGGAAAGCAATATAGTTTTGAAGTTCTTTTTAGGCGCACTGTTTCGAGTAATGGCTCTCTCTCTTGTCTGCAAATAGAAATCTTGTCAGCCAGTAGAAATCTAATGAAATGTTTTAATACCTGGACCCCAACACAGACAAAATCAAAATCCAGGAGTCCAAGGATCAGTATAGGTAATTTCTAGGTGAAAAAATTCCTAAAATGACTGTACTGAGTTATGTTGTTAATCTGAATAGAATGTTTATATCAGACTCCATATAACTTTAAGACTTGTGGGTATACTTTGACTTCTCACAAAAAATTGGACTCTGAAGTCATACGTGTGCTCTGGTTGATAAAATAAGCTATGCAGGTGGATGGCCTTTCATCTTGTGCACTGTAAGAATTAGAATGACTCCTGGTAGTTTTAATTAGCTGAAGAGCAGAATCGGGTAAGTTATCATTCCCAACTACATTCCAAAGCACAAATTAGTTCCAGTAAAACAGACTAAAACAATACATATACAAGACTCCTGCAGTGTCAATTATAATAGCCCATCTAGACCCATCTAGACCCATCTAGACCCATCAACTCAAAACTAAATTTGAGCCCACATGTCAGTCAGTATTTATTAACTACCTACTATGTGTCAGCCACATGTGGAATTTGTCAGTCTCTATCCTAATGCTACAGAATGCTCTTGGAAATTGCTAACTCATTCCAAGATCTACTATGTTGACTATAAGGTCGGATCACGTTCAAATTCTGCAAATACCTACATTACGGTGCCAAGCACTGTCTAAGGCAAAACATCCTCAAACACCATCAGACATTATTCCTTTTTAATTAACCCAAGTGCAGACATCCAGTCGAGCTCTGATGTACTTCAGAGTGTGTCGTGAATTTGTCCATGATCAACTTAAAATGCAGGTTGTAACTGCGGTATCTAATTTTCTTAAGTGTTATGGTACTTTGTTTTTCTATCTTAACAGTTCTGAGATTAAGATGTGTCTTATCATTGAGTAGGTATTGGGTTTGGGCTTATCCTTCAAAGGTGAGAGAAGCCCTTCATGGGTGTCCCCAACCCTGAAGAAATGATGATTAAATCAAATGCACGTCTTAAAACAGAAGGCTGTTTCGAGCACAGCGACGCAGGCATTTGGCTAATGAGTTCAATACCCCTGTGCATGTATCATCCATGTAAAGGAGAAAAAGGGAAAAAAAGTGGAAAGAACAGCTGTTTCATAGTTCTGCTGACAGAAAGCCCAAAGATCACTGCAAAATATCCCAGCCCGTATTATCACTTTCCAGCAGATGGCATCTCACACTTCTAAGTTAATCATTAAGGAACCTATAGGAAAGACGTGTCTCCTGTCTGTAAAACACATGGAACTCAAAACTCTACCTGTGTGTCATCAGAGTGAATTTGCCGGCACGATGACCTAGAACAGGAACTTGGTACAAGCGGCCGCAGCAAGTGGTCCCTAAGACTGGCCACAAGCATTTTGGTATTTTCGTCAGGACCAGAGCACAGTGCACATTTGAGTGACAGCCCTGCCTGTTTCCCAACGGTCTGCACTACCTAATGCAGAGTAAGGTGGGAATTATGAGTCTCCAGCAAATACTGTAGGTGGAGAGATTGTGTATGTCAGAGTAACCCAAACCATTGGCTCCATTTTTTTTCTGTAGACAAGCTACAACTCACAGTGCTGCAAAGCTTTCTGGAGAAAATCTTGCAGTATTTAACCATGGCTTCTGCTGGCATATTCAATTTTTCCACTTTTGGGAAAGATGCTATTACAACAGTATCTGCGTCTAGGACTTGAATGAATAAATAAGAGACACACTGACCTATGATCTTCAGACACCAGGCATCTCCTTGTTTCTCATAATCGCTTTTAGAAGAAAGAGAAGTTCATGTGGCAATAGCTAAGCATACCCCCGCCCCACTGTCCATGTTTATTAGACTTTGTGGAATCCCCTCTTCCTGTTTCTAAGACCGCTCAATGTGGCTTTTCTTCTCTCTTTTCTCATGTGGCAGTCCATTTGTTCTTAAATTTCATCTGAAGATGTCAATGAGCAGGAGAATCCACACAGAAAAATAAGACCTCATTTCATTCAGTCACCATCACTGAAAATCCGCAACGGAGATCAACATTGGAGGGTGCATTTTGAGCTACGCTGTGACTTCAGCTTGAAGGGATTTCTTGAAGCCCCTTAAAATTAAAATGAAGAAATAAAACCATGCTTTAAGATAGCACAATTCTATGTTTTTAAGTTTAGATGACTTTATAAAAGGTGGGACACGACAAATTGCTAGCCAAACCGCCCAAAGGATAGAAACAAAAGTAGTTAGCATGGGAAATCAATCAAGGCAAAAACTAATAAAAAGTAAACATTGTTTCAATGTTATATTTGAGAGAAAAATTCAAGTACAGTACTTATTTGGAAGGAGGTAATAAAAGATGCTTTCAACTGAATAAATGTGATGAGTGAATCGAAAATGATAGATGAGTCCGTGTTGGCAGAATGCTGCCATCAAAAATCTACAGCGGGGTACCCGTTTTAGAGAACAGGTTAACAACAGTGTTCAGGGGTTAGCTTGAACCAAAGGATATTACAACAGGAATTTCTAGAGAGCAGTAGCAAATGTGCTTCTGCAATTCAGAAGTCAGAGCAAGGGACTGTAATTCAGGAGCCTTCCATGTAGTGATGGTAGATGATACTAGATGAAAACTCAGGGATGGATAAAATCTCTGACATAGAGAGAAATGGAGAGTCATGGGACCCACAGAAGTAATGGAATCTGGGATAGATGGTACTCCTATAATGTATACAGCTTAAACTTCTATAGAGTGGGGCCAACTCTTCTATAAGTGCCTTCAAAAATGAGTTAATAGGAAAATTTTCCAGCACTGTATTCATGTTACAGGAATCTCTGTGACCAAGGATCCCATTTATTTCTCTCGTATTCCTTAAAAACTAAAGGAGAAACTAATTACAATGTGTTCATTTGGATCAACTGTGAAACATTTTTTTTCCAAATGCATAATTTCTCCTCTCCCTTCTTAATCAATAGCCAAATCCTTTTAAGGAGAAAATAAAGATTATTTATTTTTTCCCTTAGAGAATGACTTGTGTAATTCTGCCTAATTCAATGGCCATTATCTAATCATTCCTAGACAGTTGTAGCAAAAACAAAGGTTTGGAATATTGAACAGATGAACTGTCTTCATATAGAGCATTATCCTCATTCGGTTATCAGCCAGCGAAAATGTGCAGCATGGATGACGTAAAGGGATTGTACCTATCTTCTGAAGCAATCATTTTTAGGTTTGTCTGGGGACATACATAGGAAGTGATTGTCAATCAGAAAGAAAAACCTCAACCCTTTTCTTAATTCCCAGACAGAACCCAACAGGACCCCATAAGCAAAAGTAGGATGTGTGTCTCTTTGCCGTCTCTCCTAGATTCCCTCATTCCATCCTGCCCTTTCTTCCCCTGACACCACAGCCTCAAAACCAGCTCCTGAGTCTGAAATCCACACCACAGAATAAATGGAACAGATTTGTACGTAGTTGTCTTGGGTGAGCAGAGGCCGTGGAGAGAAGCAGAGTTGAATTTTGTCTTGGATGAAGTGAAACCGAAAAGACTGACCCTTGTAAGACACGCAGGGGGAGGCAATTTCCAGCACCCCCACCCCCCATGTTAGGAAGGTTTGAGGTAGGGGTCAGCTGCAGGGAAACTTTAGAGTTTCGTGGATTTACACTGGCCAAAACACGGGAATGGTCATTGTGGCAGAGAGCAGGGAAAGGAGAAAACCGGGGATTTCAAAACTAATTTTGCAAATAATTTTGGGAAGAGTTCCTCATTCACAGAGGCTGGCATGTCTTTCCTGGCTTATTTTATAATCCACCAGATCAGACCTTTTAAAATGGCTGTCACACACCAGTCACATTTTGAATGTTTACCCTTTTAAAGAGTGTGAGGCTGTCCTTAATTTACGAGTATGTTATAATAATTTATGTAAAATCGACAAAAGCTAAGAAGGTTTTTCAGAAATCTATTGGAAACCATGAACAACATAAATTCCCAAGGTGTCAGAGTGGTGGGAGGGTGAATTCTAGGACCTCACTGCTAATGCTCCATATCTACTCTACTTGGACAAACCAACGGGAGGAAATCTCCTTTATTTTTCTACAGAAGAAATTAAACACTAGTGCATTACTACGGAACCTACAGGAGTTTAATGCCCGCACTGTGGTTCCACCACATGTTAATGGGTGATTCCATTCTCTGAGCACAGGAGACTGCAGACAGAGATTTCTTCCTCTATGGTCAAACATCCCCTACCTGAGGCACCAGGATCTTGTTCAGCACTCGAGTCCAGAAACAGCAAATTCAATCTAGCTGTGGCAGGCCGAGGGCGAATTAGAATGCCAACTCCAGACCGGGATTCCAAACCACGAGCCTCTGGAAATAAAGCTTGGACTTGGAGAAATGACAGTAACCTCAAGCCAAGAAATCTCACCCAGTTTTTAAAAAAGCTTCAGTGCACGGTGAAGATAGATGACCATTAACATGACTCCTCTTTTCATTTAAAACCTATCAAACTAAGAGTTGTGTATAGAGTGCCATGGTAAAATGACATGCTCTTCTCTGGATCCTCAGTCTTTTGAGCTATTTTGCTTGTCAATTAGATACCAAAATGTAGCAGCCGCGTTTTCAGGTCTGGTGTGCTAAGACAGCATCCTTTGCCTACTTGCCTACTTTGCCTTGTTTCATGCATTAGCTATAGCTACAGAGGGAAGATAAAATGGCTAGTAGAGGTACATCTGTAAATATCTATATGTCCATCCATCCATCCATCCGTCCATCCATCCGTCCACCCATCTCTTCAGATCATCACTAAACCATTATCTTGACTTCAGAAATCCCAAAGTAGGGGATGCCTGGGTAGCTCAGTCTGCCTTCAGCTCAGGTCATGATCCCGGGGTCCTGGGATTGAGTCCTGCATCCAGCTCCTTGCTCAGTGAGAAGCCTCCCTCTCCCTCTGCCTGCTGGTCCCCCTGCTTGTGTTCTCTCTCTCTGACAAATAAACAAAGCAAAAACAAAACAAAACAACCCTTAGAAATCCCAAAGTATCAGAGACAGGTATGGCCAGAAGGTAAGCTACACACACCTCAGCCTTGGATTCAATTCCTCATTTTCTCACATCTCTCCAGTCCTGTCTTAGGCAAGCCACCCTGGCCTGTCTCTTTATTCATGACTAAAATACATAGTGTAGAAATTCAGGAAGATAATACAATGAAGTCCACTGATGTCTTAAAAAACAATTTTTTGGAAACATATCAAAACATAAAATTCTAACCTAACATGATGGTTATTTTGTCTTAAAAAAAAAAAAAGATTTCAGCCACATTAGTCATGAAAATGGTTTGTCTCTTTAGCTAAATGCTAGGTAAGTAGATTCTGGGTTTTGGTTTTAATAGACATAGGTTGAAATCCCTGAACTGCTCAGACGAAAACTTCATTTAAGTCAGGAAGAGAGCATTTGAACGATGATTCTAGTAGAGGGAATGTTGATGGTAGAGATGATGATGTCTCTTTATTGAGTGTTTAGTCTGTGCCAAGAGCCATTTTGAGCTGTCCAGTATATTTATTTAGTTAATTGAACGTTCTAAAAGGTGATCTTATATAATTTTTTTCTTTCCTTTTTAAACTGCCACAACTCAGCTTCTGAAGCCAATAAGGGAGATCCTATCAACTCATCATCTTTTTTCTCTCACACTTTAGAGAGTGGTTTATCTTTACTCAATTGGTGGACACGGGTTACAACCAGTGGCAACGCTCATTAATTTACAGAATCACCAGGCCAATGGAAGAAATAAAAAACTTAAAATAGTAAATATTTCACACATAACAAGCCAGATATTGAAGTGCCCACTCATATCTTCATTAGCTACTGCATGGAAAATTGCCAGACAGTGATAAGCTTCATAATCTTTTATTTTGGCATTAAAATTCTTGACTCCATGTTTAAGGGAATAATATTGCCTAAAGTTAAAAGATAGGTTATACCATCATTAACTAAATTCTAGCTTAATCTTGTACAGTTGTTGCTATATTCTCAATTCATGATTATTGTTTATTCCTACTCCATTCAAATTCTTTATTTATTAGAACACTACTTTTATCGAGTATTTAATTTATGCTTGATACTGTGCTAAGTTATCTTTGTGTATGTTCTCTCTTTGGGCCTCGTGGAGCCCCTATAGGTATTAATATAATCCTCTCTAGTTGGCAGATGACAAAAAGGAATATTTAGTCACTTAGGAGGGTACACGTAGCAAACAAAGAGGCTGGGATGGGAACCCCAGCTATGTTTGAGCTCCTGGCTTTAGTCTGGATCTCTCTTAGCTACCTGAAGCATATTTCTGTGCATATAGATGAGTGTGTCTGAGACTGATTATATTTCTCTCTCCTTAATCATAAGAACTCATAGCTGTTAAGTACAATAAGAGAGAGACATCGCATGACATACCCAAGGCTCATGTGTGCTTCGTGATTCCACCATAGTGGTAACTGGCATCAACACATCTCTGTCCTTCCCACTTCCATCAAAGAACCACCAGCGGATGGGAAGTCAGATAGCTTTAGGGTTGCGCTAGACCTGTCATTCTTGGTTCAATTTAAAGGATTCTATTTGTATCTGTTTTATGTATTACAAGTACAAAGAAGATATCATTTGGTGGGGGGAGGGCAGGAAGAAGAATGGTTCTTTTATTTATAAGAAAGAAAAAGTTCACCTACCATGGTAGATAATTTATACAGTTAGCCTTTCTTGAACACCCTAGCAAAGTTATTACAAGGTGCAGCGTGTTCTGTAAACACCAGCTCTCTCTTTCGTGTTAATTAAGCACATATGCTTGGCATAGAGGGAGGAGACTTCAGATCCTTGAATCAGTGTAATTAAATTCTTAAGTCTTAAATGGAAGGTATTGCTTTTGAACCATTATTTCCCAGGTTTGCAATGAAACATCAAGGAATTCTGAAATTGCCACATACTACATAAATGCTCCTTTTTTAAAAATTTAAATTCAATTAGCCAACTACATATTTAAATTCTGAAACCCGTTTGACAACCTGCTATATTTTGTATATAGTGGTGACACTCTACACTCATCATCAGGCTATGTCCTTGGGATTATTTTTTGTTGTTGCTCTGTTTTGCATGGTAGGGTAGCATTTAGCTAAACTTTCCTACTCACTACTTTTGATTAATAACAGGCATTAGCAATATGGGTTTTCAGGGCCATGTTCATTTACTGTGACAGTGGAATAGATTAAATTCAACTTCGTCATGGGAAGGTTGACCCACGGACTTGCTTCCATTAGTGTATGGTTCTAACTGCCAAAGCTAACTGGACAGCTGGGTATTAGTAACTCATCGCTCTTGCTTTTTCTGGTGTGAATTTTTTTCTAAGATTTTTATTTATTTATTTGACAGAGATAGAGAAAGCACTAGCAGGGGGAGCTACAGGCAGAGGGAGAGGGAGAAGCAGGATCTCCGCAAAGCAGGAGCCATGCAGAATTTGATCCCAGGAGCCCCGGGATCATGACCTGGGCCAAAGACAGATGCCTAACCAATGGTCTGAGCCACTTGGGTGCCCTGGTTCGAATTTTTTAACAAGTCTTTTTATAACTATCACATGCTTTAAAGATGGGACATTCAATTACATTACATATCTAGGTCCTTAAACACAGAGCAGCTTTGCTAAGGAAGAAATGCTGACCAAGCGTCTAAAGCAGAACATTCTTTCAACCACCATATTAATAGAAAACAACAAGAACATTTACGGCGCATCTATGAAAAACACCCAAGACAGTGTTTTAGGAACTCTAACTTAAACTTTTTTTTCCCTCCTTCCATGGGACTGGGAAGCAGAAAAGCAGAGATCTGCTATAGTCAATTCTTTATGGTGCTGGTCACTGACAATGGTGACATGGCCCTCCAAATGGGAAAATGCCAAAAGAGGCAGATGGTTTCCCTGATGAACACAAAAAACCATGTGTATTTCCACAGCTGAGTGAATGCTCACTCCTATTTTTTCTGAAGAAGACAATCCCGATGAAACAGAGTGAGTGCCTCACCCACTGAACCCACTCATGGTGTGTCTACATGGATAAAATTTTAAGTCACTATTGTTAGTGGACATTGGTCAGACAGGAAAGGGAGAAGGGAAGTAAATGAAATTGGAGATTAGGAAGTAACAAAAGAAGAGAAATGAAAACCAGGCTTCTGTAACTTTTGATCATTCTTAAACACAGCAGGATCCACAATTATAAAGGGAAGCAAATCTTGTGGAAATGTGAGGGTGACACGTCTGTACTCACACTGAGTAATTTCCCGTGGAACAAAAAAACCTGAAGGTTTATTTTACTATGAAATAATGTACTCCACTTGGCTGACTTGCCAGCAAAGCAATAGAAAAACCATAGAAATTGTGTTTGCTCTGGGAATAAGATATTGGGTAAGTTTTCTAAGCAGAAAGGGGGATCTGGGTCTAGTGCCCCTTCAGACGCCATCTTCCCCTGGCACACAGAGGTTTCGTCCAGGGAGCTCAGGGCCAACAGTTACCTTTCCCTCAAAGCCCTCAAACAGCATGCTGAGGTCCACATGAAGACATCAAACGTGTTTGTGGACAGAATTCACTTTAGAGATAGTAGTGGGAGTGAGTTACTGATTCTACATGGTGGGAAGGGCCCAGAAGGGAAGACAACTCCCAACCCCCAAACTCCCCTCCAACAGACACACACCTTTCAGTGGATTTTCTCTAAGCCACGCTCTTTCAGGGTCTGAATTTCCATCCATTGATGACTTGTTGCTTTAAGGGAAAACCTTTGTTTTCTCCAGAAGTCTCAATAGGAAACGTTATGCCTAGAAGGGAAACAGAGTGACGAGGCCTATATTTTAATCGTTTGACAAGATTAACTTCTAACATGAAATCAGGCTGCAGGTGACCCTGAGAAAAGGTGATCCAAAAAAAGTTTTGCCAAGAAGGAGAGGGCCATGTCCAAAGTAGAAGCCGGAGGCCATAAGCACAGAAGTCCGGAATGGGATCGACATCAATAGTTGATGTAAAAGTGAGCAGATAAAAGAAGTCACCTTCTCACCTGTCTCTGTGACTCTAAGCACTGCCCTCTGACTTCCCCCTCTGATGCCTCGTGGCCTCAGCAGTGACATTTCAATAACATTGTTTATATGACTTTGGGAATGCAAGCTGGTGCAACCGCTCTGAAAAACAGCATGGAGATTCCTCAAAAAGTTGAAAATAGAACTACCCTATGACCCAACAATTGCACTACTGGGTATTTACCCTAAAGATACAAACGTAGTGATCCGAAGGGGCACGTGCACCCGAATGTTTACAGAAGCAATGTCTACAAAAGCCAAACTATGGAAAGAGCCTAGGTGTCCATCAACAGATGAATGGATAAAGAAGATGTGGAATATATACACAATGGAATACTATGCAGCCATCAAAAGAAATGAAATCTTGCCATTTGCAATGAAGTGGATGGAACTAGAGGGTATCATGCTTAGTGAAATAAGTCAATCAGAGAAAGACAACTATCATATGATCTCCCTGATATGAGGAAGTGGAGATGCAACATGGGGGGTTGGGGGTGGTAGGAAAAGAATAAAAGAAACAAGATGGGATTGAGAGGGAGACAAACCATAAGTGACTCTTAATCTCACAAAACAAACTGAGGGTTGCTGGGGGGAGGGGGATCGGGAGAGGGTGGTGGGGTTATGGACATTGGGGAGGGTATGTGCTCTGGTGAGTGCTGTGAAGTGTGTAAACCTGGCGATTCACAGACATGTACCCCTGGGGATAAAAATACATTATATGTTTATAAAAAATAAATTAATTATTTTTTTTAAAAATGTGCCATTTGCCTCATCCTCTCCCGGCTCTATTTCCAGTCCAGAACATGGGGCAACAGCCTGGAAATACTGGGCATTGGGGAAATGTTTGAAATTCTCTTCAGGCCATAAACAATGGGAAAACTCTTAATGCTCTAGGAAAAGAGGAAACGACTAGAAGGAAGGTGTATTGAAATGGGAGATATGCGTCAAAGATGAGACCCACAGTTTGGAAAAGGGGACTGGGCAATGTCTGGGCGGGAACCAGACACATGCACTGCTCATTGTTCCTGAAGCCCAGGTACTCGGTGTACTGGTGGTACAGGTACCGCAGGCCTGCAGTGCACAACACCAGGTCCAAGACTGGGATTGTGCACAGCTCATCATCACTCCTGAACACGCTCATGTTTACAGCGCTCTCCTCACTGGGGCTCCTTGAACTGTTTTTTCTAGAACCTAGAGATCTGGGGCAATGAGGAACCATTCTCTCCCTGGCCTAGAAACAAGACATAGAAAGATATACTCAGTGTGAAAAGAAGAGATAAAGGTTTATCAATAAAAACAAAGGCACGGACTCATGAGTTTTGGCGGATCATTCTAGTGCCATTGTTATTGGGCTACATGGAATTGAGAATAAACACTCTGCATTGCTTTCTCGGTGCTCAGGAGGGATTTTCTATGAAGCATCCGTAGTATGATCACAAAGGGAACTGAGGAAAAGTGCTGTTCTATTCAGGTCTATGCTCCAGGGTTAGAACTAGAAGAAAACTCTGTAAAGGCAAAGCTAAAGACACTGTTCAGGGATCAAACCAGTGACCTTGGCCTCATTAGCACCACGCTCTAACCAACTGAGTTGACTGGCTTCCTGCAAAGGAATAGGAAATTAAATTCATGGGTGCATTCCTTTCTGCAGCATTAATAGAAGTCTGTGTTACCTGAAATGGGAGACATTCAGCACCGCGACCAACTGTGTGACGCTGGGCATATACCCCAACATCTCTGGCTTTGTTTCAGTAACAGTAACACACTGCTATTATTTTTTGGCTTCCACTGGGATGCAGGGAAGCAAAGAAGAAAGGAGTCTGGGGCAAAAAAAAGGAGACTCTAAAACATATGACTTAAATCCTTAGAAGAAAACATTATGTAATTCCATTACTCTCACCATTATTTTAACTGATATCACCTGTGATTCACCTACTTGGTAGACCTTCTGAAATCTTTCTGCAAAACTGAAAATATTCCCAAATTCCTGAAACTCACTAGGAATAAAAACAAATTAGTGAGCAAATTTCCTACTTTAAAATATTGAAGGCAAAATTGCATAAAAGGATGGTTTGAGTTTGTTTTCTTCTTCAGTTGTGTTGCAAATAGTTCCCCCAATGAAACCTTGGAATTTCCTCCAGTCTGTTCTCCATTACCTCTGTGGGAAAATTGTGAAAAATCAATCTGTTTTCTGCATAACCATATTACATCCCATTATTTGAGGAATGTCAAATGCAAACCCCAACGACCAACAATATCAATCTTTTCCTTCTCATTTCCAAGTTCAATTTCAGCGGTAGTTATGAAAAAGAAAGTGCATGCGGACCATCATTATAACCCAGGTGGTTGCAGATTTTACTAAGAATTTATATAAAACAGGAGGACATTTTCTCTTTATAGTTAATTATATCCTTGACCTTGGGAGTCATGTGAGCTTCCTATGACCATGACATGTGCTAGAAGTCAATCATGAATAGAGACTGTGGCAAGCAGAACCCAATGCCTTCCCTCTAATTGACAATACAAACTTAGATAATGCCAGGTCAAGGTTGGAATTTCCAGCAGGGAAAAAGAAAAAAAAAAGAAAAGAAAAGATTCCAGAGAATGTGGTGTCCTGTGTTAGCAACACTTGGCGTGATCTCATAAAATAATTAGGGCTTAGGAATCCATCATGTCTTTTCTTTCAACCTCTCTTCGTCCTCAATATCCTATATATAAAATATGTACATGTGTGTGTATATATTAGGTATGTATTACATTGCATATGTATATCATATATGCATACATATATCACCCTTGGGCAAAACAAGAATCAAGATTTCTTATGAATTTAAACAGAAATACTTAAATACTTTCTAATACAGTCCTACCAGACCAGGAGATGACTTCTATTTTAAAGAACCCTTTATTGCAACTATGGAGCTTTTCTCTGATAAGTCTGTCTTTCTTTCTTTCTTTCTCTTTCTTTCTTTCTTTTCTCCTTCCTTCCTTCCTTCATCCTTTCCTTTTCTTTCCTTCCTCCCTCTGTCTCTCTCTCCCTCCTCCTTTCCTTCTTTTCTCTTCCTTCCAACAACCTTTCAAGAATAATCTAATTCTGTTCCTGCTTTATATTACTGTTGATCCAATATCTTTTATTTATGTGTATTCCAGTGAGAATTTTTTTCCTAAGAAAACAAAAATGCTGAAAATATAATAGTGTTTGGGAAGCATGGGGCAAGGAGGAAATAGCAAAAGACTCCCTTTCTCTCTGCCAGAGTACATCCATCCATCACATGATGTTTTGTCCTTGAAGTTCTCTTTCACCTCACGCTCTTTCTCTCTCACCCATTCTTCCAGAAAACCAACACAGGAAATCTTTGGCCCAGTCTCTACAAGAAAAAGCCAGGGTCTTTTGTGACTATTATTATTTTTCAAACCAGTCTAGAATCTTCTCACATAGCCCTTTCCGCTCATCATCATAAGGGAAGAAGTCTATAGCTGCCAGAGTAAAGAAAAAGAATTGGCCCTTCCATTCTTTTTTTTTTTAAGATTTTTATTTATTTATTTGACAGAGATTACAAGTAGGCAGAGAGCCAGGCAGAGAGAGAGAGGAGGAAGCAGGCTCCCCACTGAGCAGAGAGCCCGATGTGGGGCTCGATCCCAGGACCCTGGGATCATGACCTGAGCTGAAGGCAGAGGCTTTAACCCACTGAGCCACCCAGGCGCCCCTGGCCCTTCCATTCTACAGGCAGAGAGTCTCCATTCGGTCATGGTTTTGCTTCCTACGCATGGTAAGAACAGCTATTTTGATGTTTGTGTGAGTTCATGTGTATTAATTTTTTTCCTCAAAACATATGTCACTATATAACTCCTTAGGACGGGAGAAACAGAACTTGAACTGAGTGTTAGAGCACCTGAATTTCAGTTCATTCCTGAGTTCCTTTCACACTTGGATGAGTTACTGAACCTCTCTGATACCTTATTTCCGCATCTATAAAATGGACATAATAATCAACCTTCCCAAAAAGTATCATTTTTGGATAACATTTTGCAAATGTTAAAAGAGACTTATAAGATTTATAAGAACTTTGTGCTCTGCCACATGGTGAAAGTACAATAAAAATTCAATGAAAATAATTGCAAACTTGCACCAAGAGTGGTGTAGGAGAGTTATAAGAATGACCCTTTGAAAAAAAATTTAAAAATTAAAAAAAAAAGAATGACCCTTTGACTTCCTTCTGCTAACACACTGAATTCCAATGTTGGGAGAGGTACCCAGTAGTAGAAATCACTCTTAATAGGACTCCAAGTGCACTATCAATCATCAACCCTTTTAAACAGTTTAGTTGTGATAATCATCTCTGGAAGCAAGAACCTCATCGAGATGACTAGTGGAGACCCTCAGATCCTATTCAAAGCAAAAGGGTCTTATTCCACGTACACTGGTTACGAGGAAAAACACCTCTCTGAATTCATGGTATTTTCTCTCCATTAAAGATAAGGATTGCAGATAACTTTGTCTTTCCGGGCCCAAACTGGCAAAGTCCACTGGAGACGTCTTCAATAAGATGGACTCCACAACTTTAGATTGAAAAAAATAAATAGAAATGTGTTTGCTTTGCCCTTTCAGCCCTTCTCCACCCCACAATCTGAAGAACAGAGACCTTTCCAGCTGTGGCAGGGACAGTGGTTTCAGTGGTTGATGAGTGGAATTTGAGACCTGTCGTAAACCTCCATCATCATGAGCTGTGGGAGGGATCACCCCACTCCCATGAAGCACACGGGCTTTCTAAATAATCTTTCCACCAGCCATAGACTGAGCACAAAGGGAGCTTTTCTTCACCTCGTCTAAGGGAGTCACTGTTCTTGGGTTAGAGTGTTGGACCAGATTAACCAGCACGATCCCCAGGTGCCAAACTATGCAGGGGCAAAATGAATGGGCAACAGGAAAAAGCTTGATTTTTCTATTTCTATAAACTCCATTTTTTTTGGCATTCACTTCGAGAAATTATGCTAAGTATGAAGCTCTCTGCAGAGATATAACTAGGGAGCATATCCACAAAATGATGTATGCATGGCCATGGATGTGTGTCCCTTGTACCCATGCTTCTCCAGGATTTTAAGCCACAGACTCCTTCACTTTCTTAACGTTTCAATCTACTTTCCTGGGCCACTCCATCCCTTCATTCTTCCTCCCTACCTTTTTCTCCCTTCCTTCTTCTTTTTTTTTCTAGATTGTGTAAAACTGTAAAAATAAAACAAAAGAGAAACACATTTGCTCTTATTTTCAAGTAGGAAGGAGACTAGCCTCAAGACAGGGAGACTCCCTTACAGCCAAGATGACTGAAAAATTCTTGTGGCTTTCTCCAAAAGTCAAACCAAAATCTAACCAGCAGCCAGGCTTAGTTCTGGCAACCCTGCTTTGCCTGGAAATGAGCGCAATCATATCCTAATAGCTATTTGGATAATTGTTCATATGAGTGATCTGCCAACTAATGTTGGAAACAAGTCCTTATTACAAGTATAGCATGCAGTGTAATCTGGAATATATTAAAATGTTATTTCTGTAGCTGCCTATTTCCAAACTGAAATAATAACTAAACCATTTATCACATTTGTTTTTAAGGAGAAGCACTTTTAAAGTATAACGGTAACGTGTAAATGTGTGAATGTATAGTTACACGTGTAATTGTTTAAATGAAAAAATATTTTGTCTAAACTTATTCTCTTCTTCGTGTGAGTCTTACCTTCTGTATCAATATTAATCTAGAGAAGGATTTTGCTTTTTTCAGGCATAATCATAATATGAACGATTACATATAAAAGTTAACAGTGATTCATTGAAATCCCTCATAATGGAAGTTAGCTGAAAGATGGCAGCCGGGACCCAGGGATTTGCCGATGGAGATACACGGTGCCGGGCAATGAGAGATAAGGTACTTTTCAGATATATGGAAGAGTCAATTGTCAACTTCCCCCAAATTAAAATGACCACCTTCTTTTGCGGTAAAAGGCTGTGAGTGTAGGTGGCGCAGTGGGAATCTTCCGTTGCTCCCATGAAGTTAGAGGCAAAGTGGAAAGCTTTCTGCTACGCTTTCAAAAAGAGACATTTGGCACAGGGAAAGGACTGGGGTTTTGGCCTCAAGACAGTCTGGGTTTGAATTCTAACCTGCCTCTCAGAAGATGGAGATCACAGGTAACTGACATCCTTTTTTCCGAGACTTACTGTCCTCCTCTCTGAAACGGTGATCACAAACCCGTCTCACAGCATTGCTGTGAGACGGGTTTGTGATTAGATAAAATGACACAGGTAAAGTGGCAGGTACCAACCAAACATCTGCTGAGAGGCAGCCCAGCAGCATGGGCTCCGGTGCCATATTGCCGTAGTGGCACCGCTTTCTAGTGGTGTCGCTGTGGACCAGCCACCCAACCTCATGTGGCTCAGTTTCTTCAGCTGTCATGTGGGGATGATAACATTACGTACCTCAAAGAGTTGCTGTTATGCCTGAGTGAGTTAATAGTATAAATTCCTGGCAGGATAAGTAGTCAATAAAGCGAACACGTTATTATTGCTGCTTTGTTATTACTCCATTTGGCATAGAAAGAACTAGCTCCCAGATGCCTCCCCACCACCCTACTCAGACTTACATTTACTACATTTTTTTCTTTTTTCTCCTGTCATCTCCTTTTCTCTCTGTTTATTTCTAGAAATAAAAGGGATCTATCTTTCTAGAAATAAAAGGGATATACCCATTTTTAAGGATTAAACACTTAAATTTCTGTAGATTTACCCTCTATGGGCAGGAAAAAGAAAAATAAGATGTGCTTGTAAGTAAGTGTCAGGAGGAGACACTGATTTTTTTTTTCCAAAACATATTTAAACCTGCTTCCATTTACTCATGTCAATCCGTTCCATCAACTGAAGACAGACAGCTCTTCAGCAATGCCACAAGCAAAGCAATTTACCAGGTGTGATGATCATAAAATGGTGACAATCATCCTAAGAAAAAGTTCAGGGGGGAAGGTACTACAGGGAAGTAACAAATGGATGTTCAGAGAAGGTAATGGTTGTTTCCGTCCCCTTTTTGAAGTAATCAGGGTCATCAGGTACTTCTGATTACTGTCACCTTAGGAGGATAATTGGCATGTGATCAGTACCTTGATAAAATGATGAAGAAAAATACTTTGATTAACAGAGCCAGAATGAAAATGGACCCCATGGCTCAAATCCAATGTAGAAATTGAACTTTCTCGAGCCCTCAAGTACTACCAGAAATGATTTTTGTGATTTTGCATTGCAAATTATATCTCTTTTATGCTCTTCTTGACTAGATGAAAAGTAAGTTGTACCAATCACCATAGCAGGCCCTTTCTAGGATAAGAACCCCAGAGTCATATGGTCTGAGGTCCATCAGAGGAATCTTGGAGAAGGGAAGTCCCAAGTCCCTGGTTCTTGGCCTTCAGTGACTCCAGCATTCATGGACAACTCCATCAGAATGGTTACCACTCGCAAGACGCCGCACCAGAAAGAGTGGAGTATATATGTCCCTGCCACTTGCAGAATCTGCCATCTCCCTGTTTGTCCCTTGGGGTCAACAACCTGAGTCAAGTCTGTTCCAACACTAGCCTCATGTCGTGTCAGTCACAGATCCATGTTGGTCCTGCTCAGCTGTCCCAGACTCCAAATAGAATCCTAGGCCTGGGGCGTCTGAGTGGCTCAGTCGGTTAAGCATCTGCCTTCAGTCCAGGTCATGATTCCGAACTGAGCCCTGCATCGGGCTCCCTGCTCAGCAAGGAGCCTGCTTCTCCCTCTGCCTGCTGCTCCCCCTGCTTGTGCTCTCTTTCTCTCTCTCTCTCTCACTCTAGCTCTATCTCAAATAAATAAATCTTAAAAAAAAAAAAAAAAAAAAGAATCCTAGGCCTAAAGACCTGTTTCAGGTGCCTGCTAACTTCTCTTTTTGGAAACAAAAAGCTGTGAAAATCTCCACAGGCAAGTCAGGATACACAAAAAGAAATATAAAGGCTAAGTATTCAGCTCTTTGGGGAGAAAAAAAAAAGAAAAATTTACTTTTTCATTCTTTCAAGTCCACTACAACAAAAAGAGAGAAACATAATTTAATCTGTCATGAATAAATCCCATCACACTCTGGGAAATCTACTGAAACGTATCCAGCAGCGGCAATATGTATTCATGTAAGCTTCCAAGGGCCTGGGTTTCTTTTCTAGAAACCAAGCCTAAATTGTGTTCCACAACATGGGGAGGAGGGAGCCGTCTATGATTTTATACAGAATACGAAGCTGGGACTGAATCATTACCCAGTTGACACCCAACGGGAAGTTAACATTCAGCTTTCATGGTACTTGATAGGTAAAATCATCCATTCATCCCACATTAGATGTGTTCTTCCCATTAACATGTAGCGGCTTAGCTAATTATTTCTACTAAGACTTTTTCTAACACATGTATCTATTTCTCTCTAAGGTTGTTGTGAGAACAGGGACTTTTACTATTGGTTTTGTGCTCTCCATGTTTAGAGCCGTTCTTTTCTCATGGAATTGGCAAATTCCCAATGTTTGAGTAAACGAATGAATGAGGTAAAGTATATTTAATAATGCGCATGCATGACTAAAGGCAGCAAGGAACAAACACAGCCGGGTCCCAGCTTCCAAGAGTCTCAACTCAGCTCAGCTAAACAAATGTTTTTGTTTTTGTTTTTGTTTTTGTTTTATTTATTTATTTGACAGAGATCACAAGTAGGCAGAGAGGCAGGCAGAGAGGGGGAAGCAGGCTCCATACCTAGCAGAGAGCCGGATGTGGGGCTGGATCCCAGGACCCTGAGATCATGACCTGAGCCAAAGGCAGAGGCTTAACCCACTGAGCCACCCAGGCGCCCAACAAATGGGTTTTAAACACTTCCTGCATGCAAGGCATTGGACAAGGAACATGGGAGATACATAAAACTGAATGAGACTTGGTTCCCTGGGTGGCTCAATGGGTTAAGCGTCTGCCTTTGCCTCAGGTCATGATCCCAGGGTCCTAGGATCAAGCCGGGAGTTGGACTCTTTGCTCAGCAGGAGCCTGCTTCTTCCTCTCCCTCTGTTCCTCCCACCGAGTGTGCTCGCACTCTCTCTCTCTCTCTCTCTCCCCCCCAACCCCGTCAAATAAATAAATAAAATCTTAAAAAAAAAAAAAAAAAAGGTGAATGCAACTTGATCCCTGCCCTTGTAAACCTTCATTGTATTGAGAGGGAGAGATGTTGATCTTGAACTACCTGTTTCGCTCAGATTTATGTCCCCCAGCCACTCTCACGTATCCTGGAAGCTGCATCACGTGCCCTCAGTTTCTTCTTGGACTTCTGTGCACAGTGAGTGCCTGAGCAAATCACTCAGTGTGACTCGTGTGCAAGACAGACTGTGCTGGTGACACCCCACCTGGCTACCTCTTAACAAATGGGAGATAGAGCCAATCGATCCTCCCCTCTTCTGGCTCTCAGGTTCCAATCCTATTCTGCTAGCGGCTCAACGGGTTCCCCCAAGAGATCGAGCTCCAGCTGTGCACACTGGAGAGCAGGTCTCTCCCCTTCCCATTGCACTCTTTCTAGCTCCCATTTGTGTTTCTTTGGATCACTTCCCAAAATGGACCTGCACACAAGCCCTCATCTCCATCTCCGACACATTATTAATGACTAATTATACAATGAGTGGGCTGTAAAGATAAGCTAAGAGCTCTCAATAAAGGAATTCTGCTGCAGTTGGAAACTCTTTCCAAAGGGTCCCGAAGCAGCTCTGAAAATCTCGTGGTCCCTACCTGCCATCTCAGTGGCCTGTACATTTCTCTGCACTAACCCTGAGCCGTGAGCCTGATTTAGCCGATTATAAGCGACAGTGAAGATAAAATCTGTCTTTTCTCAATAACTCTAGAAGTTGTGGTAACAGAAATTTAGAATATTTGATGAGACACTTAGGAATATAATGGGCTCTTTTTTTCACTGCTTGCAGGTTAATTCACATCTGTCCTTTATTTAGAGGAAGAGAAAGTAAGGGGAAAGAAAAGGACAGGAAAGGACACTCTGTCTCTGCTTTATTATTTCTTCTTAGATTTTAATATGCTTGGGGATGAAATCTGAGCCTAGGTCTTAACCGGGAAACTGAAAGGAGGTTCTGTGTTAAATGAAGTGGTCACCTAAAAATTAGTAGTTGGTTATTTAAATTCTAAATAATTCAAAAAGCAATACATCACATCTATCTTGAAAGTACATATCTTTACCTACAAACCCCAGGCTGTTTTCCACTTTCCTTCCCTTGAGCTGGCGCAGTCTGATTATGTTAACTCTAGTGCTGAATGATTTGTTCATACGCTGTGTTCAGAATACAGACTTGGTATTCCGGGTTCTGTGTCAGTTGCCGGTTAGTGTCAACGAGCTCAATGCTACTTCACTCACTGGCCTCACTGGACCCTCTCAACATTCTAGAGTCCAATTCGAGAGATGTTACTTTGGATGTCCATTCGTTTTACAAATCAATCATTCCTTCTGGATGGAATAAATACAGACCAGATGTCTTTAACTTTCTCCTTTACTTGTATTCAGTGTCAATGCAAAATATGGACCCTACCGCCCACTGCAGAGCATTTCACTGGAATCTTCTGGCATTTATGAAGATCTACCTCATCACAGGGTTCTTTCTGGACATGCCTCCTCTCGCGCCTCTGTCTCCCAGCGATGTTTGTCCCAAGCACGCGTTTACTAGCTGGTGACTAAGAGCGTGGAGCAGTCAATGAATAACTAGCAAACGACATGCTGAAATAGTAAAATTGAGGATCAGGAGTTTTCTACCAAGCTCCAGGAATGTCACCGGGCTATGATTCCCCAGCAGCATTACACACGCTGACATCCCCAGTGTGAACGCCAGAGGTTACACACACATTTTCACTAAGATGCACTCTTTCAATTTAACCAGGCTCCGTGCTCCACAGATGTGCGGTGGCAGCCATATTTCAACTCCCTACCTTCACACCTCCCACTGGTGTCAACCTCTTTTCCCCATGATTTATGTATTTTTTTATTGTTCTGCCTGGAGCCCTGCCAGACCCTAGGATCAAACTCCCCAATCTCACCAAACCTTTGGGTGACAGGACGGAAATCAGGCTTGGTAGAAAGGCCTGTGCTCATAATGTGGGAAAGGAAATGGCTTACTCGTCTCCATGGCAACGTGCACACTTTCCAATTGTTGCTGAATAAATGAAAGTTGTGTTCTTGATTCACAGATCTCAGTGTCCAGCAAACCCAGCAGTTTCTCAAGGCCAGCACATAGAGAAAATCTTAAAACACAAGACTTTGTGATGCATTATTATTGCTGTAGAAAGGATTAAAGGGAGTGGTATTTCATAATTAATAATTATTAATAATTTTTTCTCCATCCCACCCTTTCATCACAGCTCAATGGCATTGCCCTCTAGATGGTATTTACAAAATAGCTGGAAAGCACCCTATTTCTAAAAGTATGAAGTTACTGATTGTAGCTGCTTCAAGATTCAGTTAGTCCCCTTAAGAATTACTAGAAACACAATGATGAGGACCAAATATGTAGTATGTAGTAGTATTTCACCAAAGATACAGGGAGGTACAAAGAAATTTTGTTTCAGTGACCATGTTCAAATTCTCAACCAAGGTTTTTGAAGGATGGCTTATTTAAATCAAATCAATATTTATTCTCCACTGTTGGGTTCTGAAGATGGCTGACGATGATGTCACATGGATTGGTTATGTATCACAATCACAGAGGATCTTGCAGAAAATGCAGAGCTCAGAGCTTGACTTAAGAGGCAGTCAATTAGTGCCTCTAGGGGTTACTGTATATAGTGTGATATTGTACTACATATAGTAAGGTTTTTAAGATGACAAGCTTTGGAGGCGCTCTCTTACATCTTAATTACACAGCCATGAGAAAATCATCTAACCCCTTTGTGCTTCATTTTTATTCCCTGTAAAATGATAACACTAATTAACAATTAAAGCTAAAACATTTCAAATAGTATCTGGTAGAAGTGCTTAACACATGTCAGCTGTTTTCTGCATCACTACTTACTAGTTTTATGTTCAATAAGTGTTACAAGTGATTTGGGTGTGTAGTGAGAGATTACAACTTTAAACACATCCAGTGTGATGAATGAATGGAATTTTAAGTTTTATTCAATGTTAATTATTTTTTATTTAACATCTAGTACTTGATTCAGTTATTGGAAAACGTTTAAGTATGCCTAGAACAACTGGGGTATGTGGATATTTTTTTTATTAAATTTTTTTATTTTTTATAAACATATAAAGTATTTTTATCCCCAGGGGTACATGTCTGTGAGTCGCCAGGTTTACACACTTCACAGCACTAACCATAGCACATACCCTCCCCGATGTCCATTACCCCACCACCCTTTCCTGACCCCCCTCCTCCCAGCAACCCTCAGTTTGTTTTGTGAGATTAAGAGTCACTTATGGCTTGTCTCCCTCCCAATCCCATCTTGTTTCTTTTATTCTTTTCCTACCCCCCCAATCCCCCATGTTGCATCTCCACTTCCTCAGATCAGGGAGATCATATGATAGTTGTCTTTCTCCTATTGACTTATTTCACTAAGCATGATACCCTCTAGTTCCATCCACGTCATTGCAACTGGCAAGATTTCACTTCTTTTGATGCCTGCATAGTATTCCATTGTGTATATATACCACGTCTTCTTTATCCATTCATCTGTTGATGGACATCTAGGTTCTTTCCATAGCTTGGCTATTGTAGACATTGCTGCTATAAACATTCGGGTGCACGTGCCCCTTCGGATCACTACGTTTGTATCTTCAGGGTAAATACCCATTAGTGCAATTGCTGGGTCATAGGGTAGTTCTATTTTTAACTTTTTGAGGAACCTCCACGCTGTTTTCCAGAGCGGGTGCACCAGCTTGCATTCCCACCAACAGTGTAGGAGGGTTCCCCTTTCTCCACATCCTCGCCAGCATCTGTCATTTCCTGACTTGTTAATTTTAGCCATTCTGACTGGTGTGAGGTGATATCTCATTGTGGTTTTAATTTGTATTTCCCTGATGCCGAGTG
>PISX010001052.1:0-21370 GCA_004024625.1 Mellivora capensis
GGAAAAAAAAATAAGCCCAACATTTGTAGAAGGAAGAAAATTACAAAGATGGGGAAGAAATAAATGCAATACAGAATAGAAAAATAAATGAATGTAGGAGTTTAAAAATATAAACAAAATTGACAAAACTTTAGCTCAACTAAGAAGAAAAAAAGAGAAGACTCAAATTTAGAAACAAAAGAGAGACATTACAACTGATGCCACAAAAATATAAAGGATCACTAGAGACTATTATGAGCAATTATATGCCAAATTTGGATAACCTAGGAGAAATGCATAAATTCCTAGAAACATATAAACCTACCAAGACTGAATCATGAAGAAATAGAAAATCTGAACAGACCAGTAATGAATAAGGAGATTAAATCAATAAAAAATTCCCCCAAAAGAAAAATCCCAAATCAGATGACTTCACTGATGAGTTCTACCAAATGTTTAAGAAAGAATTAACATTGGGACCCTTGGGTGGCTCAGTCAGATAAGCATCTGCCAGGATCCCAGGGTCATGATTCCAGGGTCCTGGGATCGAGTACCACATTGGGCTCCCTGCCTGACGGGGAGCCTGCTTCTCCCTCTGCCTGCCACTTGCCCTGTTTGTGTTCTCTCTATCTCTCTGACAAATAAATAAGGAAAATCTTTAAAAAAAGAAAAAAAGAGAGAGAGAGAGAATTAACATGAATCCTTCTTAAACTCTTACAAAAAATTGAAGAAGAGGAAGACTTCCATATTAATTCTATAAAGCCAGAATAATCTTGCTGCTAAAGCCAAGGAAACTATGAGAAAACTACAAAACCATATCCTTAATACACATCAGTGCAAAAGTTCTCAATGTATACACCAAACCAAATTCAACAGCACATTAAGAAGATCCCACAGGGGCTCTGGGTGGCTCAGTCACTCAATCATCCAGTTTTTTATTTCAGCACAGGTCATGATTTCAGGGTCAGGGATTGAGCCCCACCTCAGGCTCCCTGCTGGGTGTGGAGCCTGCTTAAGATTCTCTCTGTTTCCTTCTCTGCCCCTCTCCCCACCCCAATGTGCATGTACTCTCTCTCTAAACAAAACAAAACAAAACAAAACAAAAAGATCCTGTAGCATCACTAAGTGGCATTTACCCTCATACATAAGGATGGTTCAACATACACAAAGCAATTAATGAAATATACTACATTAACAGAATGAAGGACCCAAAAAAAAATCACATGATCATTTCAATATATGCAAAATTTAAAAAAGCACTTGACAAAATTTAACAAACTTCCATGGTAAAAACCTTCAACAAACTGAACATAGAAGGAATGTACCTCGACATAATAAAAATCATATGTGAAAAGCAAACAGCTTATGTCACATTCAAAACTGGAAGCGTTTCCTCTAAGATCAGGAACCAGGCAAGGATGTCCAATCTTTGCACTTATATTTAATATAGAACTAGAAATCCCAGCCAGAAACATTGTTCAAGACAAAGAAATAAAAAGCATCAAAACTGGAAAAGAAGCATTAAAATAATCTCTATTTACAAGTCATATGATCATCTATGTAGAAGATCCTAAAGATTCAACAACAACAAAAAAACTTAGAACTAATAATTCAGTGAAGTTGCAGGATACAAAATCCACATAAAAACCATCTTGGTTTCTACATACTAGCAACCAACTGTCTGAAATGGAAATTAAGAAAACAATCCATTTACAATAGCTTCAAAAAGAATAAAATTCTTAGGAAGAAGTTAATCAAGAATGCAAAAGACTTTTACATTGAAAACTACATAATATTAATGAAAGAAATTTTAAAAGATACAACTAAGTGGAAAAACGTTTCATGTTCATGAAATGGAAGAATTAATATTGTTAAAATGTCCATGTTATTCAAAGTGATCTACAGATTCAGTACAATCCTATCAAAATCCCAGTGGCATTTTTTCTTACAGAAATAGAAAAAAAATCCTAAAATTCATATGAAATCACAAAATATTCCATATAGTCAAAGCAATCTTGAGCAAGAACAGAACTGAAGGCATCACATTTTATGATTTCAAAATATACTACAAAGATACAGTAATTAAATCACTATGGTACTGGCATAAAAACAGACATATAGACTGGCATAAAAGAGTAGACAGCCTAGAAATAAACCCACACATGTATGGTCAACTGATTTTTGACAAGGATGCCAAGAATAAACAATGGGAAAATGATGGTCTCATCAACAAATAATGTTGGGAAACTTATATCCACCTACAAAAGAGAGAGAAGGAAAGGAAAGAAAAGAAAAGGGAAGGGAAGGAAAGGGAGAAGGAAGGAAGGAAGGAAGGAAGGAAGGAAGGAAGGAAGAAGGAAAGAAAGAGAGAAAGGAGGGGAGGGAGGGAGGAAAGAAGGGAGGAAGGGAAGAAGAAAGGAAAGAAGGAAAGAAAAAAGAAAAGGAGGAAGGAAACTGCATTCTTATCTTTTAAAAAATCAACTCAAAGTGGATTAAAGACTTTAACATAATACCTGAAATCTTTAAAAGTCTTAGAAAAAAACTTAGAGGGAAAACTTCAGGACATTGGTCTAGGCAACGATTTCTTGAGCACGACCTAATGCACAAAGAACAAGTGCAAAAATAGACAAATGGAACCACATCAAATTGGAAAGCTTTAAAATAAAAAGCACAGCAAAGGAAACAATCAACAGAGTAAAAAATGTAACCTATGGAATGGAAGAAAATATCTGCAAACCAAGTGATTAATATCCAAAATATATAAAGAACTCCTACAACTCAAAAAAAAAAATTTTATTTAAAAGTGGGCAAACGTCTTGGGTAGATATTTCTCCAAAGAAGACATACAAATAGACAGGAGGTATATAAAAAGAAGTTTAGCACCACTAATCAGGTGGGAAATGCAAATCAAAATCACCATGAAGTATAACTTCATATCTGTTATTAAATTCTTATGAGAACAATGGGACGCCTGGGGTGGCTCAGTTGGTTAAGCGGCTGCCTTCGGCTCAGGTCATGATCCCAGTGTCCTGGGATCAAGTCCCACATCGGGCTCCTTGCTTGGCAGGGAGCCTGCTTCTCCCTCTGCCTCTGCCTGCCACTCTGTCTGCCTGTGCTTGCTCGCTCTCTCTCCCTCTCTCTCTGATGAATAAATAAATTTTAAAAAAAATTCTTATGAGAACAAAACAAAACAAAAGATGCCATGTGCTGGCGAGGATGTGGAGTAATTGGAACTCTTGTACAGTGTTGGTGGGAATTGGGAAATATGATGGCATATCCTCAAAAATTAAAAATAGAACTATTCTTTGATCCCATCTCATTTCTGGTTACATATCTAAAAGAATGGAAATCGTGATCTCTAAGGAGTATTTGTATTCATACTCTCACAAATACTGCAGCATTATGCACAATATCCAAGATAAGGAAACAAACTAAATGTCCATCAACATACAAATAGATAAATAAAATGTGATATATACATATAACGGTTATTATTCAGCCTTAGAACAGAAGAGAATCCTGTAGTTTATGACAATGTTTACAGACCTTAAAAGCACAATGTCAAGTGAAATTAGCCAGTCACAGAAAGACAAATATTGCATTGATTCCACTTATATGAGGTATCTAAGCTATTCAAAATCAAAAGAAACAGATAGTAGAATAGTGGTTGTCAGGAGATGGGAAAAGGGAAAATGGGGAGTTGCTTTTTAAAGGGTCTAAAGTTTCAATTATACAAGGTAAGTTCTAGAGATCTGCTGTACAACACTATACCTATAGCTAACAATACAGTATTGTACTCTTAAAATTCATGTGAAGTGTTCTTACCACTATTCAAAAGAAAGAAAGAAAGAAATTCTTAATCCTGCTGTCTCAGGGCCTGAGTGTCAGTCTTAAATTCCTTGAGTTTGTCTCTCCCAAGAGGCCTTGAGGATGGGCATGCAGAGATGCCAATGATGTTGGCCTCCCCATTCCAGCACAGCAGCTTTGTTTCCCCTGCTATACTTTAGTGAAAGGCCAGGATCGAGGGTTCTCCTGGTCATTCTCCCTGCTTTGGAGGTAAGCAATCCAGAAATACTTGCAGCTCTGCGCCTCCCCCTTCCATGTGCCTCTGGTCTCCTACTTGTGAAACAATAATATCTCTCTATTGAACGCTAGTATGTGAAAATACTAGGGTCTCTCTTCTTGGAGTCAGGCATGTCTCCACAGGTTTAACTGTTAATAGATTGGCAGGGCACACAGACCCTGAGCTCAACTTAATAAATGGAGTCACTGACCGTGTCCCTTGTCTCAGCAGAAGCCACATGTGTGTGTGTGCATGCGTGCATGCGTGTGTGTGTGTGTATTCTGGGCAAAGAAAATCCAATCAGTGCCTGGTGCAGGGGATGTGTAAAGTGTGCTTCATAGCGTCTCAGTAGAAAGAACATTACTCATTACTCATTGTGACAAAACTTCTTCTCCCTGGGAGGTGATAATGCAGCTGTTATTACTTTTTATAATTTAGCCAAGAACTACTAACATAGAGATTTTTAATTCAAGGATTTAACAAATTCAAAATAATGGAGCATACTAATAGACTAAATTGTACATGCAGTCAATACAATCTTACTCAGAGAATGTGCATTATGTTTTTTGACATTAGGTGATATATGGAAGTAATGAAATGTTTAGCCCTTGGTTTTCAATTTCAAAACATCGTTATTTTGCATTTGTGAGATTCTGTACTCACTTAACAGAATCTCAGAATTATAAAGGACTTTAATGAATGCTAAGCCCTTGCTGGTATGATTTAAATTCAAATAAAAATACATGGGGGTCATTTTTATTTAACAAACTGGTCATAACCAAATTTTCATTTTCCATTTTTCTTCAATATTTACTGTCCTAACCTCACACAAACCTAGAAATGAGAAGAGGTGTACATTGAAACTTTAACCTCCAGTAAAACAGGTAGTGAGGCTGTGAAACACTTTGTGTGTGTGTGTGTGTGTGTGTGTGTGTGTGTAGTGGGGAGGGGAAGGGTATTTATAGGTTTGTTGAAAATTTATACTAAAAAAGAAAAATGGAAAACATACACAAACCAGAATAACAATGTGAGCATTTGTTTAGTCGGGAACTTTAAATTTAGCACCATCACTAATAAATACTTAATGAATACACAGACACATGCACCATTTAAATGTTTTTATTTTTGTTTAAATTGAAGCTGAAATGTTAAATACATTAAAATGGAAACAATTCTCCCTTAAAAAGCTTTACACCTCCCCAGAAGAAAATATTATCATCTCTGTTTAGAAACACCCTTAACTCTTCAAAGCATTTTTCAATCTCTGCAATTTTATTTTATTTCTACCACCCTCTGGCAAATAGGTGAACCAGTATTAGAAGCCTCTTTTGCCCTTCATGGGACCTATGCATATAAAAGAGAGAAGAGAGAGCAAAAATATTTATTGAGGTACAGGAGTTCTTACTAGCTACATATTGAAATCTCTTTTAATTTTCAAAACTAGCCTGGAAAGTAGATATCCTTAGTCTGGTTTTCAGCTAGGGAATTAGAAGCCCAGGAATCTTCAGTGATTTGCTCAGTATCACACAGCCAGTAGAAGCTACAACCAAGATTTAAAACCCAGGTCAGTCTAACAATGAAGTCTGTCTACCAGGCTGTCTACCTTTTATGTTGAATTACACGTTACAAAAAGGGTCAAAATGCCTGGTTGAAAAGCCTTAAAGGAATTCAGGTTTCCTGAATCCTAGTGCCATGCAGAGGTAGGAAAAATAAAGATCCAGTAAAATAAAACATTTAGGCAAAGATGATATGTCTCAGACTTGGACAATAATAACCGTCAAGTGAAGAAACTTAGTTGTGATTGTGAAAAGTTATGGAGTTTTGAGGGATTTCTTGTTGGAGTCCTAATGAATGGGTGAGCGAGACTGATGAAAAGTTATGGGAGAACTATTATAACTTGAGTCACATTTACTTGTAAAACCATGTTTCACAAACTTTGGTGCACATCAGAATTGTCTAGGGAGCTTGCTAAAAATATAGGTGCTTCAAAACAACTTGTAGAAATTCGGTCTAAAGTAGCATTTCCTGAATGGTCACCTGAAGAGCCAAAATGTGATCTGGGAAAAGAGATTTCCATGAACAAGTGAGGGAAATGGTGCTTTGTGTAAATCCCACAAGTTGATTTTATACACTAATGAGCTAATATTTGAAAATATGTGCAATCACAGGAGGGCGGAAAGGAGATAGGAGAACCCCAGCAGGGAAGGATCCCAGAGGCTATAACGTCTGAGAGCTATGGAGGAAAGAAAAACCTGTGACTGGCAAGCTAAAACAAGATCAGAAGCCAACAGAATTGAATTTGGATGAGACTGAAAGCCAGAGGCAGAAATGAAGGCTGTGTTGAGTGATGGAGAGCAGGCAGGAGGTAAGTGTAAGGTAGAGGACACTGAACAGTTCAAGCTCTTAATCCAGAAAATGGATTTCCCGTGCTCTAATGTGTGGGCATGCTGTATCCGCTGAGTGTGGTAGTCAGTTTAGTAAGGTCACCTTGTAAGGGCCTATTTAGCCAGGGCGGCCCCACCCTGGTTGAAGTGCCATTTTGTTCATTTTGTTATAAAACTTAAATTGACTCTGCCCACCCCCACCCCCCAAGGGAACTTACTTAAAAACAAGTCCCGGAAACCAGTCCCAGGTAACAAAGCCCAAATACAAGGGTGGGTCAGGCCAGGTGGAGGTATTCAATCAGTGGGGGCGCATACTCACTCCTAGCTACCAAGGAGTATGGGGCCCGCCCTTTGGGTACCTTTTGGGAGCCAATTCTGACCAAGGTGATAGGCTGGTTCAAATGTCTACTAGGGCAAATTGTAATTCAATTGGTCACCTAGCATGACTGTGCAGCTTTCTCTGTGTGTTACAACTTCATTGGCCACCTGTGCGTGGCCAGGCCCAACCACATGGCCTTTGCTCTATAAAAGTTAGTCTGTGATGGAGAGAGGGGTCACCCTCTCTGTAAGGGGCGGCCCTGACAGGTCCGTTTGATGGTCAGTTTGATTCTTGATGCTTGGCGTGAAATAAAGCTTTGCTTGACCTTCGCTTTGTATCAGTCTCGCTCCTTTAATCACAGACCCATTATTGGGGGACCCAACAACCTGTGGTTTGCTGTCCAGCTACCCCACAGACTTCTTCAAGGTCTGGCTCACTCTTCTCTCTTGGGAAGCTTTCCCTGAATATCCTGACCACCTTTCCCCAGGCATCCCCTTTATTTTTTGAACACTTTGCTCTTAATAATTCCAATGTTCTCCTTCTTACTTGATTGTACATTGTCTGTTAGTGGCTAGTAGTATTTTATGTTTTTTTGTTTTGTTTTGGTTTGGTTTGGTTTTTTTGCCAAATATACTATAAGTTTTTTGAGGGTAGAAATCCTATCTTTTACTCAGTTGTCAAGTGCCATGTAATAAATCACCTCAAAGCTTAGCGGCTTAAAGCACAAGCCATGTTATTTCACAAGGTTCTGTGGGTTGACTGGGTGGTTTTTTTGCTTGTTTGTTTGTTTTTGGTTTTGTTTTTCTCTTGGAGCTGTAGGACACCTCACAGGACCAAAATGTCCACACTAATTCATCTTTGTCAGGTTTATTTTCAGACAAGGATTGTAAGAGGGTTGAAGAAAACTTCTTCCTCCATTGCAGGGTGTTGAGCCTGAGGGAAGGGAGATTGACTGTGACCCTGGTTGGGCTCTGTGTTTTCATTTTATACCTGGCCCGGGGTGCTGGGCAGTTTCTGAGGGGGACTGTGTTCTCCTCCATGGAGGTCTTCTTACATTATGGCAGCTAGATTCCAGAAGTTCCAAGAAGCCAAAGCAGAAGTTGGAGACCCCTTACGGATCATCCATGGAAGTTACACAGAATCATTTTTGCCACACTTTATGCAAACAGTCAGAGGATCAGCCCAGAATCAAGGGGAGAGGAAATATACTCTACCTCTCGAGAAGCACTGGCAAGGTCACAGACAGGGGTGCATGTGGAATGGGGGAGGCTCAGACGCCAAGTCTATCATTCAGATGAAAGTATCGAAGAGTATCACGGTTAAAGACAGGCCTTTGGAGTCAGAAAGGGGTTCAAAGCCCCACTACCACCTGATAGCTGAACTTATTTAGTGTCTCCGAGCTTGAGGTAGGCAATGTTGGGGTTCAGAGCTGACAGCCAAGAGAGAACTCTTGAGACCATCTTTGGTGCAAAAAAAAAGGTGGTTTTATAAAAGCACGGGGACAGGACCCATGGGTGAAAGAGCTGTACTGGGGTTGTGACAGGTGACTGACTTTATACTTTCAAGTTGGGTGGGGGTTAGGGACAGGGTAAGTCTCTAAGGAATTCTGGAAGCAAGGTGTCCAGGACCTTGAGGGAGGCCAGCTATTGTTGGGTAAAGGCCATTTATTGTAAATGAGCCTTACAAAACCCTAGTTATGAGATCCTTCAGATGTATATCGGTGGGCCATATCCCGGGGGGATGATTACTAAAATAGATCTTGGGTGTAGAAATAAAAGAAGTTTTCAAAAGAATTTTTATATGTTAAAGTAGATTCACAGGATCCTGGAGCTTGGGTTAAGATTACCTTTCTCCCTAGCAAAGTGTCAACATCGAGGCAGCTGAGTTCCTACAGGAAGGTCACTCTGCCTGTTTCAAGGACTTGTCAATGGGCGGTAGGCAGTAAAAAAATTTAATTTTTTCTTTTGCTTTTGCTTCCCACATCAAGTTTAAGTTTTCCCATCTGTAAAATGAAGGTTGTTGTGAGGGTTTAATATGACAAGCATAGTGCTTGGCACACACTCAACATTTAACATGTGATAGCTACTCTCCTAGTGAAGTCACAGAAGACCCTCCTACAGGGAAGATAAAAGCTTCTACTGCAAACAAAACAAAACAAAACAAAATGAAAAACAAAAACAACAACAACAAAACAAAACAAAAACTTTAACAGTTACAGATGCATTATTCATTCCTTTGGTTAATATGTGTGATGGTGCTTAGAAGTCAAGTTGGCTTGACTATTTACTGAAGGGTATGTTCACTCTTGGATCTGAGAAGGGTTCCCATTTTGAAAATACAGATGACCCTGGTGGAGGCAACAATTCAACAAGAAACAAATTTTCAGAACTTGGCCAACAGCCAATTCTAATAGAAGAGAGAACATAAAGATGCTAACCATCCTTCCCAGAAGTCAAGGTTCCAATGAAGGGAGAAGACAAGAGGCTGGGCACTGAAGACACATTGATCTCCGTGAACCAGTACTATGATGAAGAAATGGGCATTGGGTGTCTGATATGCCATCTAATTTAAAATAGTGCAGCAGAAACGCCCTTAGAAAATGTTTAAAAATATGATATTTTATTGCCTTCTATTTGTTTTCCCAACACAATGTGGAGTGAAAACAATTGTTGCCAAAACCTGAGACTCTCTGACCTTTAGTTTCTGCCCAAGCACTAAGGAGAATACATACCTGCTCCGTGAAGAAAACCTTTCTCCTGTAAGCCTTAAATTTCATTCCTACATTCAGTTGAGTAAAAAATAATCCCTGTGATGATCATAAAATTAATATAATCTCTCGGGAAATTTGTCATTGTTAAAACTGGAAATGAACCAATGAAGAAAAGGTGAAGAGAGACCCTTCTGGCTAAATTGTCTGAAACACTCTGCAACAATGGAGAATAATAAAATACAATTAAGACTGAAAGTGACCTGAAGATTTAAGTATCAGAGTACTTAATGGGACATGAAGACCACATAAAGGTCAGCAACTCAGAAGCGACCCCTCTGTTATAGCATACAGGTTAAAAAAGATTGCAAACCTCTTTAATTGTAGGTAGCTTATCATTTGTGAAATGTAAATTGTTGCTCGATTTGCATTAAAATGAAACAGGATTTCTTATTTAGGAGGCTGACAAAAATGGCTACAAAGTAACAGGCAATCCCAATCCCGGGAAGGGGTTGGTAAGAGCCAGCTCCTATTTCTGGGAAGTAATTAGCCCAGGATCTTTGCAGAGTGGTTCAGGAAAATTCACCTATCCAGCAATTTACCCTTAAAAAAAAAAAAAAAAGATATTGAAGGAAAGATTTAAGCTTTGAAAAATAGATGGGTGCCCCCCCAAAATTCATTACAGCAAAATAGATAATACAGCCAGGATATTATATTGAAAAGGTAAGGCCACAGCAACAGTAAAACTTTGGGAACAGTCTAAACAGCCACAACAGAATGGCTTAATTACAGCATACCTCAGGAAGGAAAGATGCTGCCACTTAAAACTAGGTTTTAAAAATAGGGCAGAAGTATAATTATAGCGCATTACTCTTTTCATTAAGTACCAGGAAGTAAAACATGTGGAAGATGGAGAGGCATGGAGATGGGTTGACAGACAGCATGTAGATTATACTCTAAGAACGTCCAGTGATAAGACTCAGCTCCAAGAGGTGTGTAGAGACAGTGCGGACCAGGGCCGGCCTCAGGAACAGTAGTGGGGTACTGGGGCTCTTCAGGTGCTGGTGGACTGGGACTGAGAGCCCCCTGTGTGGTAAAGAGGCTGGGCTCTGGACAGCAGCAGGGCTAGGAGGCATGCTATAAACAAAGACCTCTAGCTACGACTGTCACAAAGTGTCTCCTCCCTGAGGGGACCCGGAAGTACCAAGTCTCCTAAGAAAGCCAACTGTCAATGCTGTAACGGGTAGCTATTTCTATCAGAAGTTCTGCTTGTTGAAGCCCACTGAGAGGCCTCACAATGAATAGAAATTTGATCATCCCATTTTTGTTTTTCATTTATTAAAAATGGTTTAATGGTATCCGAAATAAAGGTCAACAGATTTCATGAGAAGATTCCAGACTTCCTGACAGCGCAGTTTATTCTGTAATAATAACACCGCCCTCAGAATGCCCGATGAATGTTGAATATTGATCACAAGAGGCCAAACATCATTCTAATCAACATGTTAATCTGATATTTCCCACAGCCTATTAGGAAACCTTGGATTTAAATAATAGGGTGCTGTCTGCAGCTAGTTCTGCACATACATTGTAGAAATACAGTGAAATGAAAATTCAGGAACACAGCATTTTTGCCACAACACCTTCAAAACTCTAATGAACACGTCACCTGGATTTTATGATGAAAAGATGAAGAAACTGGGACTTAAATAAACATCTTTACTTCTGAAGCACATGGGCTCAAAGGTGGCTTGCAAAATAACATATACCAATTGCACGCATTCCCTAAGAAAATCTAGAGCATTCCTCATTTAAATATTCATAAAACAATGTCTTAAAATGTTCATCTTCATATGCTACTTTACATCCTACAAATAAAGATGTTATGAGAGTCACACGGTATCTTAATATCTAGCAGAACTCAAGCCCTTTTGGAAGTAAGGATGGTGTAAATCTTAAATGGGAAATGCTACAGTCAAATGTTGTCATTGTAGTCTCCCTCCTGTACAGCTCCAAGGTTGTCCTCAGTTTTGTCCCAACTTCTTTTCATGGGTGATCAACGCATTTGTTCAATAGCCAACAACAATTTACTGAGTGCCTATTATGTCCTAGGCACTGAGGAGTTGATGGTCAATAAGATGCACATAGTCCCCAGCTTCCTCTGGATTACTTTCTCGTGGGGATGACAGACAAACACAAGTAAGTGAATAAATTAAACAATTACCAAAGCCTATGAGAATGAAGAAGGAATGACAAGCGTAGGTCTGGTATTCCGATGGGGTATTAAGTACTAAACTGGGATCCTAGAAGTATTTTCTTCTTAATATTTTTGCCAAGGTTCACTGTGAGTATAGAAGGCTCTGATCGCAGAGGCTTTAGTCCCATTATGTAGTTAAAGTTTTTACACAGTGATTAGATTTACTCACCAGGTGAAAGGTCTAGTCTGAGACAAGTGAGATGTCTGGAAGATGTTTGCTGAACTGCAGAACAGGCTGTGGTATACTGAGAATGACATGGATTCCAGTGATACCCTATGTGACTCTAACTGTTGGGTCTAACTGAAGTTAAAACCAGAATGAGGACTGCATCAGAGTCTTGGGGAGCAGACTGGATTCATCTTTTAGAGCTTATTGTTGAGTTACTGTTCCACTTGTGCTGCACACTGTCATAGGGGTCTAGCTTAGTTCTGAAGGTTCTGCCCTGTATCCTCTTAGACCAGGCCATTCCCAGTTGAGATCAGAGCTAGGCCAACTCTTTCCCATGTTATGCATGACCTTGGTGTTTGCCCTTTCTCTCCCTTCTACCTACCACCTTGTCAAATAACACAAGTTGGCCATCTGACATAGTCTTTTTTTTTTAATTATTTTTTTATATATAGAGAGAGGAGTACAGTGGAGGGAGGGGTAGAGGAAGAGGGAGAGAGAATCTCAAGCTAACTCTGCTGAGCTGAGAGCCCAACTGTACAACCCAGAGATCATAACCTGAGCCAAAACCAAGAGTTGGACACTTCAGGATGAACCACTCCAAGATGGTGTTCAATGCAGCCCAAATACTCTTTCCTTCAGAATAATACCTCTAAGGTATTTTCAAATCATTGATCATTGATCATTGTAGTGATGAATGTTGTGTAACTTTGGAGCTTTCCCTATGTTTTCTAGGACATTTCAAAACAAAGTTAAGGACAGGAGAGGGGGGAAGGTGCAGAGAGTTAGAAGCAACCACTAAAATGAATATAATAATCCCTGTATACATTATCTTAGCTCAGGATATAATACAGATCACAGAAGAATTAGGTGAGAATTTGCTGAATTTATGCTATGGATTAACTATACAGATTTACTACATTAATGGAAGCAAATGTTTATGGGTGGATGTGTTTTCTTATATACAGTTCTAATATTAATCCCAGTCCTCCTCCCTAAGAAACCAGTAGAACCCTTAGCCAAACATGGTTAATGGTAATTTCAATCATTTTGGATTCTCTCGGAGATTCTGAGTCTCTTGTTTTCATCTGGGGTGAAATATTCTGATCTGCTTTGAAATGTTCTCTTCCTTCCAAGCAGTGTATGGGATTCTCCATCTCACTCCTGTGAAAGCAGTGTCTTCACCAATTTTATGTCTACATTCCTAGCTTGTACTTCCTATTTCTAATTGGCTATTGAATGGATTAATTTAATGTTAAAAGATTCAATGTGCCTATTGCCTTTTACCTAGGGAAGCCTTTCAGCTGAAGCAATGGTGAAAATTAGATAGGTCTTCCTGGCTTTTTGCCTAGAAGAGAACAATTTTCAAATTGAATTCACTTGAAAAATAATCTCTTATCTGCACAGAAGTTATCGACTGCTACTATACCTCTGATTATATATGATCAAAAAGTCTCAGTGGCTGCAGTGGGCTTGGGCTTTGCTGTTTAACCATTTCATTCCCAACACATGTGTCTTCTATATATTCACATTCTATATATTCACTTCTATATATTCTATATATTCATGTGTCTTCAATATATTCTATATATTCATTCTATATATATATATATATATATATATATATATATATATATCAGTCAATATATATTCTATATATTCACTAATGCTGACTAACCCTAAGCTCAATAGATTCTCAATCGTGTTAAGGAAAGTTTTAATGTTTCAAGCTAAATGCAATTTATTTAAAGTCTTTGCTTACTTGCTTACAATGTGCCAGGCACTAAATCCTGGAGATATAGACCAGTAAGAAAGAAATTACAGGCTAATGCAGGAGATGGAAAAGAAAACAACCAAATAAAACACAAGATGATAAGTGTTAAAACTGAGATCATGAACCCAGACTGGCCAGTTCCCTAAAGAGTATTGCTTTTTGTTTTGCTTTTACCAACTTAATCATTTTTTGGCAGTTTTTTTTTAAATTGAAGTATAATGAACATACAATATTATATTCCTTTCTGGTGTACAACACATTATAGATTTAACAGTGCTAAACAATTTAAAAATAGAATTCAGTAGTGTTAAGTGTATTCACATGGAAGAACATTGTTTCAAGGAAAGGATAAGAGGGATTATATGATACCTTTTTTCTTTGGATACCCATGGAGGCACACACTTGGATAACATAGCGTATTTGCTTTGGATGATGCTATCTCCCTGACTCAGGTGTTTTGTACCCATCCCCCCTGCCATTTTTGTGCTATTAGAAATAACTATTCTAATATAGTCAAAGAGATTTATTTACTATTCTCCAAATGCATTTAATACTTCCACTTCAATGTCTTTGGTCATACCTTTCCCCTTTTCTGAAATGCCCTTCGTTTCTACACATCCATAGCTTTGCTCTACTTTCCCCTCTAGGCTCAAGGAAGGCTCCACCTCACATCTGCTTTCTTCCATCCTCATATCACCTACTTCAAGGAACTTTGCTCCTACCTGACAACGATACCAAATTATCTGGAACTTAGCGTATGTTTTCTTAGAATGTTACTCTGATATTAATATACAAATCCTATCTCACCAAGTTACAAACACCTCAAGGGAAGAGACTATATTTTCACAATAAGTTACATGTGCTTAGAACCTTAAGCATGCATTTAAAATTGAATAATGTAATATGTGCAAGGCATGTATTCAACCTGAGGACATGACGTGGTTCCCAACCTGGAGGACCTCACTGTCTAGTGGTTTCATTTAGAGTATCTCATTTCCTCTTTCAAAACAAACCAACCAACAAACAAAATGGCAGTTGTTAAGGAAGATATTATTATTCTAATGTTATGATTAAGGATATTGAAACTGAAGAGACTAAGCGGCCTGCTCATGGCAGACCCAAGACCACTACAATTTTTTCATAGAAATACAGCATGCAGAGTGGAAGGCTCCTGGAGAGACAGTCCTTTAGAGTCCAGCTCTGCTCATCAGATCTGAGTGGATTTGGAAAAGTTACTTCATGTCTCAGAGTTGCAGTGACCTCATCTATGTGATCTGGAAGATAATGCCTACTTTATAGACTTGTTGGAAAGATGAAATAAAATCCTTACGAGTGGTACCCAGTGTCTAGTAAGACCTCGGTAAATGATAGCTCTTAGTACTAACTACTGCTACTGCAACCACACCGTCACCACCACTAACCTGCCTTCCAGCTCTCACAACCTTCTATGGCTGTCATGCATCCCCAGCAACTAGCATATGGTCGGTACTCTTGAACAACATGGCTCTGGCTATCTGCACACTTACCCAAGGCAGGGCTGATACCCCAGCAGTGCATTCTGCACAAGTACCAATTCTTTACAGCTGGTGTCCCTTCTGACTGGGATTCTATCCACTTTGGTTGGTTGGTGCCTTTGCTATTTTCGTTGTGAAATATTTTGTAAAGCACTGCAGCCCATAAGTAGGGTGCGGCCATTGTTCGATTCATTTTACCCAGTGTAAGTAGCCACTTACAACTAGTGGCTCTGTCTTTCTCCATCAGCCAACACCTGCCACAAAGAGGTATCCCACTCAAAGAATTATTAAGCTAACACGGTTTCAAAGAATGTTCCCAATAGTTGGCACATTTCCCATTTAGAGTCAACCTTGCATAGGGATTCTCTGTAAATACTACACGAGGCAGCTGGATATCAGGGAAATACCTTGAAGTTGGGTTTAATCAACCACCAGCCATGGAATTGATTTTCTTATCACTCTGGCTCAGGAATTTCTATTTGGCTATATTTCTGACAGGTCAGACATTTCCTACATGTCATTTAATTTAATTTAATTTATGATCCTTGCTCAATAATCATGACTCTGGGCTAACAGATGCTTTGAAAAGAATCACAGTGTAGCAAGTGGGCCTTTCAGACGTGTCAGATAGAGCTACTTTTCAGGTCTCAGGGCATTTTCCACTGTACCCTCGGCCTTAATACTATCCGAAGAGGTGGGCAGGAGAGGAAACTCATTAAACATCCGGAGGCTATGAAGACATAAAACCACTGAGCCAGATGGGACCATCACCTGCATTAACACTGCTCTTTTGAGTCAGGCCATGTGTGCCAATGGCACAAGTGTAAATGCACACAGAGGCTTTTTAAGCTGCTTCTGCCCCAGGTGCCTGAGATCAGGTTCCTGGCAACAGAAGCTTCTCTGACTCTCATTGCAGCATGTTTCTGACAAAGGAAGCATGGTCAAAATCCGAGCTGGGAGCGTCTACTGCTTGGGAGAGCAGTAACAGAGATTAAGGAGCATGAAATGCAAGTGTGCACTTGTAATGAAATTGCCCTTACTTACCGCCTGGTTAGTACTCACGATTGCCATGGTATGCCTCTGTGATCAGTCTCAGCATAATGAAAAATCGCAGCAAACCTTAGCTTTTCAGATGGTTTATATCAGGAGTAGATAGAAGTGTTTTCAAGGCTGAGGGGGTAATGAAGAGGAATCCATGATGCAGAGAAAAGCAACTGATACTTATTCATGGACACAGGAGGGGTTCTTTGGGTGAGAGATATATTAGGTGGAGGACTTCCTAACACACAGGTCTCAGTGATTTAATGTCTCTGCCTAAATGTCAATATCAGACTGCGTTTCTGACTATCCCAGCCTCCTAAGAGAGTGCATCATTTTCTTTGAGAACTAAGATAGTTTTACTGCAGGTGGGAGTCAAGAAAGGTACACCTTTTTTAGAATAGAATTTGACCACACAAACACACACACACACACACACACACGTGTGCACACTCCCTGAAACAGGGGTTCCACTAGTCAGTATTTAGGTTAAGGAAATTCTATGTGTGTTGCAAAGATTTAATTATAAAGCTGTTCATTGTCACAGTTTCTGTTTTTTAAGAGAAAATCCATAAACTTCCCAGATGTCTAGCAATAAGAAATTGGTTATATAAATTACAGCACTTCTATAAAATGGAATAGCATATAGCAAAAGAAATACATGTAGAGAAAGTTTCAGGACAGGAAACATGTTTACAATATATTAAAAATATATGTACATATACAGTAGTTGATAAGAATACACATAAGATGTGAACAGTAATTTGGGGGGGCAGTGGGTTTGGGTTGTTTGTTTTATTCTTTTTTGCTTAATGATATAAGAAAATGCATGGCTTTTATAATAAGATCTGGTTTTTTTGTTTCTTTACACAACAAAGAGAAACATCATAACTACAAAAATAGGTGTGTGAGTGAGTTGTGAATATACCTAATTACAGACTGTTAGATAAATACTTATCTGTGTAGGTGACTATGACTTCATGCTCATATGCGGTATAGGTTTAAATTTTAATTTTATTTGAGGTCACTATTTTTCTTAGGCTGCACATAAATAAAAACCTGTCAGAGCCACACAAGAATACTGTCCATTCAGGGGGCTCTTTATCATCATTTGTCCTCCTTCCAAATGGATAACTCAACACATCCCCAACACACCCCTATTTTCTCATCTTGCATTCTGTTTCATCCCATTAGAATACCTTCTCTCATTCATCCTTGGAAAGCCTACCCATTCATCCACGTCCAGCTCACACTCTATTTGCAAGGTTTGCTCTAATTCTCCTCATTCAGGAATAGATTCTAGTTCTTTATCTTTGGAAGCTTTCAACATTTCCCATTATGGGTTGTATACCTATCTTATACTCATTAATAGATTGTATACGTGTGGACGGCAGAATCTTGACTCATCTTTGAATGCACTAAAAGTAGGAGGCATTGACAAAATGGTTACTTAAATAATCACTGAATACATAAATGAATTAACCCTGTTTTCAGAATATAGAGATAAACGAGATACATGTAAGTCTGATAGTTTGCTTGAAAGTCTGACCAATCTAGCTTTGATCGGAATGTGAAACCAAAATGAAAGGTAGATTCCTGTGCTTTAAAAAAATATCCGCACGTTTAATTAGCAATCACTTTTTGAAACAGGTCCTGAGATAATACATAACTCAATGAGTATTATGTCAAACAGGCACTGCAAGAGAGACACTTGAAGTATTATAACAACCACAGCTTATAATCCTCTCCAGGAGCTTCTTATCCCTAGGGACTCACAAGGCGAGAGTTAGGAATACGGTTTTCTGACACTCTCTGCTGAACCAGTTTCCCACTCCCCCAAGGTGATATTGTTATTAAGATCTACTCTGAGAGCTTCTGAAATGACATCTTGGGTTGATAGCACTTTGTAAGCCATAAAGGGCAAGGCAAATGTTAGCCATAATTATTACTATTCAGAGAAATCTTTTGCAAAATGCTTGCGGCATGAACCTTCCATTTGAGAAGGTGAGTCTGCATGCCCAAGCTGGTTCTGCTCTGGTTGTTTTCCTCTGGTTTTCAAGAACTTACTTTAGGGATCTGCCCTCTGTGGAAAATGACTTGTTTTGTAAATGTCAACGATTGAAAAACATTTCTAAGGGGGATTCTCACCATCAAATCAGAGGCTCAGCCAGAATACTTCAGGACTTGAAGCCAACCCTCAAGTCCACTTCTGCATTAGGACTTTCACTCTGACTTATATTTCAAAGAATACTTTCAAAGGATGGGCTGACATCTTTCACAAAGACCCCATTTTCTTCTCAGAATAAAGAAGACTGATAAGAGCCTGCAACTGGCAAACTTTTTGGTAGCTATGTTTGCATTTGTTCATACTATTGTTCATAGAATGGATTCAAATGTGGTTTCATTTGTAGACAGTTCATAAATAGTTGGTTCCAAGTTTAGCCTTAATCCCTTGGAGGATGTGTTCTGTTTATGGTTCACAATGTGACTTCCGTCTTTGAAAGAGAAAAAAAGCATAAACAAATCCTCTATGATTTGAGGAAAAGCACTTTTTATTTTGTGAGCTTTCTTAAAAATCTACAAGTGTGATTAAGCTGCCTGCTTCTCAGCATGATGCCACAAAGGATAAGGCAGGGGTGAAAGAACTTAAAAACCCCTCCAAAGTGTAAATCAGAGGAAAGAGAAGGGAATGAACAAGATTCTTACAACTGTCAGGTCTGCAGAAACAAAAAGAAAGTCAGAATATTTTAAAAAACAAATAACATCTAAAGCAAATTCAGTCATTTGGACATTCATTCAGCTTGTCCAATCTGGGTAATGATGACTATAGAATATTAGAGCCGTAAGATACTAATACTTTGCCCTTCCACTCTCTTTCTGCTCGTTCCACACAGACTTACAATGATTATTGTGGAATTTTGCTTTGGAGTGTTACCAAAAAACACAAAATCCCCCATGTTTTAAAAGGTGAGACTGTCCAAACCTTTGACTACCACCCACTTGTGAGAAGGTTCTATGACCAGTGATCAGAGATGAACTAAATCCAGGCAGACAGATGCATTAAGGCTCCCATTTGAGAGCCAGTCTAGAAAGTAGCCAGGGCTGCTCCACACTCTGCCCATCCTAAAACTCACATGGTTGGCTTGCTGCCACTTGGCTTTAGAGTTGAAATTGAATCGTTGCTAATCCTTCGCAGTGTAGCTCTATCTCAACCAAATCTCTTCGTTGTATACTTCAAGTGGTTTTGGGTGAATAGCAGCAAAGTCACAGTGAATTCCAGACAAGCTAACTACACCTTACCTTCCAAACCAGGAAATTTTGAGAGTTAAAGACTTGCCAGTAATAATTGCTCCAAGAAAACAAGCATTACACTAAAACTGACCAAACAATCTCCCCTTTGTTTTCTTTCTTTCACTCTGTTTCTTCTTCCCCATAAAAGGAAAAAAAAATTATGAGACTTTGAAATGAACTAAAAAGATTACTCTACATATAGATTAGCTGATTTTATGGGGTCCCCACAACTTCCAGTCTTGAAACTATTGTATATCTCTGTGGTTGTATATATAACTGATAGCAATGGAAATGATTCTTATCGATGGTGATACAAATTAAAAGTTGGAAATAAAATTGATTTCCCTGCTCCCCCTTCTTTTATAAGCCAATTTTACAAGTTTTTTTTTTAAAGATTTTATTTATTTATTTGACAGAGTGAGAGCAAGAATGAGAGCAGGAACACAAGCAGGGGACGCTGAGAGGGAGAAGCAGGCTCCCGGCTGAGCAGAGAGCCTGATGTGGGGCTGAATCCCAGGACCCTGGGATCATGACCTGAGCTGAAGGCAGAAGCTTAATGGCCAAGCCACCCAGGGGCCTCAATTTTACAACTATTTATAAAATCGTTTTAGCATTACTCATTGCTAGTATACCTGTGTTACTCTGAACGGACCTTTGAACTGGTTGTAACTTCTCACTAGTTTCCTCATTTATTAACAAATTAACTAAAATTCTAGATATGAGTTTAACATGTGTTGACATTTATAGGATTTTATTTTACTCTCTAAAGATATTCCTTAATATCCAAATTTTATTTCTCCTTTTCTTTTTCCCCTTAGATTATTCAGGGGTCAACAAATTCTCCATTTCACTATAATAGTTCCTCTGTGGCTAAAGAGATCAATATCTTCTGAAATCATTTTTTTATTCATTTAATATGTATTGAGCATTCATTAATTTCCAGGCACTGATGCAGTGATGTATAGAGAGGAGACTGAAAGCAAGCAAGAGCGGAAGCAGGGAGACCACATAGGACTCGACTCTAACAGTCCCAGGGGTAGGTGAGGGGGTATGAGCTAAGATTAATGTACACTGACTATAAATAGATGAACTCCTTAAAAGACGTGCTGATAGGATTTCCTGGTGGAGTGGATGAGAGACATAAAGGAAAGAAGGAAGCCAAGGAAGTCCCTAGGCTTTGGCATGATTAATGGAGTACATGGTGGTGCCATTTTCTGGAAATCGGAAAGATGGGGAATGAGGTTTGAACTGAAACATTCATTCCACCAATTGCTGAGAGTGTTGACAACTGACGGCTTGTTCTGTCAGTTGCAGCCAGAGTTCTCCCCACCGTGATTGACCTCAGCTAAGGCCACACCTACTTCTTTATCCAATGACCGACTGATGTGGGGATAAGGTCTAACCCCATTAGCCCAGTTTAATATAATTCTTAACAGGCTTCCCAGCTCTGGGGCTCCCTCTGGGATAACCTCAGACCTTTGTTACGATGGCAACTCCTCCCTCTGCCTTAATATCGCTTTCCCACAGGTGTGGATTGTAAGGGTAATAAACTTCCTGCCTACAAATCTCCAGCTCAGAGATTGCTTCCCAGCAACCAACCTCCGATAGGAAGCTAGAGTTCAAAAACAGGAGTTCTCCCATGCATCATCTTCCATACTCCTATAAAAGGTTACCTAAAGTAGAGATTTGATGGTGGACCCTCCCAGCTTATCTTCTCCTCACTCTACTCCTCCCTCCTTTTCCCCCCAAATCAGTGGCTCCCTAATGCCCATTGCCAATTTCCTTCAAGATTTCTCATAGTCTGGCCACCATTCTTCTCTCTCCATCTTGTAATCTCCCACCACAACCTGTGTTTTTCATTACTCCGATTAACTGTTT